>ML806196.1:0-35793 GCA_009831015.1 Picea engelmannii | reverse complement strand
CTTTGTTGTGAAACATATTTAGTGATAGATCTCCTTCTATCCAAAACACCTGTAAAATATACATTACAACTATCATAGACCATCTCAGTGTAACCATTATAGATGACATTTGTGCTTCTTAAACGCTGAAGCACCCATTTCACCGCAACACCTGAATCTGTCACGTATCTAAAAACATCATTCGCATGTGAAGCATCTGGTTTTAACCATTTCATCACATACAATAGACCTCCTACTGAACTTACACGAGACATAACCTTTTCTTCTTTATAGACATGCCCTATACTTGAAGAAAACTTATAATGGAAAGCAAGAGGGATAAAAACCGGTTTTACAATGTTCATACTGAACTCCAACCACAACTTACCATTACCATCTCTGTGTACTTCAATGCCCTTAATTTGTTTTGTTGCTCCTTGATCCCTCATCTGAATTGTCATGTCCATCTAAGTCACTTTCTTACTGATTTTATCCATGCTTCTTCTTGCATTGAGCATATCATCAACAAAGAACATCAAGACTATAAATGTACTATAAACAGTATAGTCATTCCAAACATTTGAAAAATTCCAACTCACTATGAAGGATTCAAACATCTTGTATATTTTCCTGGGTACCAATAGGCCATGTGATGAATTATCTAGCATGCAAACAAATTTACCGTTGCGATCTTGAATCAACACTTTTGGTTGTTCCATACATACTATATCTCTGTCAACGATGACCTTGTGAGAATTAGGATCCCACACACAACATCCCTTTATACCACCATCATAACTTGCCTAGATATAAAATAAGCAACAATTCAGAAACACAGATTTTAAGTTTGGAAATGATTTACCGCTTACCAGTACCTGCAATTCTTTCTTGCTCTTATGACCTTGATGATTTTCCATAAACAAGAAGATACATCTGTCACTTTAGATGCTACTTCAATACTCCCTTCCATCTTATAAAGGTTATCAACCTTTGTTGCCTTCATCACTACTAAATTCCCTTTCGACAATGTGAGAGCTCCACCTTGACTTGTATACTTATATCCACAAGAATCCAACACTTCGAATGAAATAAAATTTGATTTAAGCTCAGGTACATATCTAACATATGTTAATTCACTAACAATACCATCGAACATCCTGATTCTAATACTGCCAACCCCAACAGTTTTACAGGGAACACCATTTCCCATGAACACTACACCCTCATCAACATATTGGTAAGAAAAGAACCGATTTCTAGGTGAGCACATGTGGTGGGAGGCACCTGAATCTAACTGCCATTCTTCTTGATATTGTAAATTACTAGAAATGGATTAAATTTGATCAATCATACCTAAAATTGTTACAGCCAAATTTTCTTCCTTTGTAGAGTTTTCCTTAGATTCTTTTCTCTTCCAACAATCTTTCTTGAGATGTCTTGTTTTGCCACAGTACCAACATTTCTCTTTAGCCTTTCTGTGTCTTGACTTAGATCAGAAAGAACTTCTCTCATTCTTCTCCGTGGTTCAACCTCTGATCAACATCGCCTCTGAAGTTGACGTTTCTTTACTAGATTTTCTCCTCATCTCCTCAACCAACAAAGCTCCCACAATAGAGTCATAATCTAAAACTTATGTTTAGATAAAGCTAATAGAGGTGACTAGATTATCCCAAGACTTAGGAAACAAACACAATAGTGTAATAGCCTTATATTCATCTTTGAATTTAACTTCAATACTAGTGAATTCAACTATAAGTGTATTAAAGGTATTTAAATGGTCATCAAATTTTGTACCTTATTTCATCTGCAAACTGTACAGTTGTCTCTTCAAGTAGATTCTGCTCGTCAAGGATTTCATCATATATAGACTTTCCAACTTTGTCCACAAACCAACTGTTGTTTTCTCTGAGACAATATTGAACAGGACATCGTCGGCCAAACACAAGCATATGACACTCAGTGCTCTCGCATCCATCTCATCCCAGTCATCATCTATTATGGTCGCGGGTTGCTTTTCTTTTCTCAAAAGCGCCTTCACCACGCCTTGTTGCACGAGCAGATCGTGCATCTTGAGCTTCTAGAGCTCGAAGTTGTTTTTACCACTGAACTTTTAAACTTCAAACTTCGAACTCTGCATCTTAGCTAGTAGCACAAAAATATCCCAATATCCACTGCTTATAAAACCCAAGACCCTTTTAAAATAATATAACCTTATACTGAAAAGGTTGAACCCAAAAACTTAATGGTGCAAAAGACTTTTTAAAAAATATATATAAAAAATATTTTTATATCTTAATAAAAAACCTTTTATGAAGTCCACGAAGAAATTCCAACTCTTTAAAATAATAGTTAAATTGTTATTTAACTATGCCTTATGATGTCATACCTTAAACCTTTTTTACCCTTTTTACTTAAACTCACCCACAACTATTCCTTCATACCCTAAATTCGCACCATGACCATGCTTTATATTTCAAACTAAAAAACCATACAAATTATTTTATGAACGAGTCATAGTGTCTTTTTAATTTAAGGGAGTCATAACTTTTGATTTACCAAAGAGAGTCGCCGTATGCACCTCACGCTTCCAATGCAGCGAGTCCACACCTCACGACACACTTGGAGTGCGGAAATCATGAAATATCTACGCACTGCTCCTCATATTCAACCGCGGAAATTCTAGAGATTGTAAATGTGCGTAAGGCGGACTAGTATGTCGCCACACACTTTTAGAGTAGGGACTTGTTAGAATTGCAAGTGCGGAAAACACAATTCAACCAGCTTTAACCAGCTCCAACCAGCTCTAACCAGCTCTGATACCACTTGTTAGAATTGCAAGTGTGGAAAACACAATTCACAATGATAATTAACAATCACACAGAGATAATAGGCACATGGATTTCATGTGGTTCACCCAAACGTTGGGCTATGTCCACCAAGCATAGGCATCAGTTGTCTTATTATTCAAATCATGGAGATTACATCAACTCACTCACACTCAGTCATTTTTTCCTCTACGGGTTTACATGTATTTATATACATTTACAAGAAACTAAATAATAAATGCAATCCCTATCCATATTCTAACTTTGTCTATTTGGTTGTAACCAACGCAGAATAATAGATTCCAAACTTGTTCTTGGTAATTCGTTGTCACCAAATCCCAACAATCTCCACCTTGACAACAATTAACCTGATACCTTGCTCCTTCCTTTTGTTCATCACCTTTTCTACAAGCCAAGAGAAGCTAAGCACCACTACAGCTTCTCTAATAAATTTGGTTTCATGATCTCGCATGTGTGACTTGCACGAGTTTGGATTTCCTGAGGGGTCACTCCACCTCCAACATGTCTTCCACAACTTTTTTGTGAAACATATTTAGTGATAGATATCCTTCTATCCAAAACACCTGTAAAATATACATTACAACTATCACAAACTATCTCAGTGTAACCATTATAGATGGCATTTGTGCTTCTCAAATGCTGAAGCACCCATTTCACTGCAACACCTAAATCTGTCACGTATCTGACAACATCATTAGCATGTGAAACATATGTTTTAACCATTTCATCACATACAACAGACCTCCTACTGAACTTACACGAGACATAACCTTTTCTTCTTTATAGACATGCCCTATACTTGAAGAAAACTTATAATGGAAAGAAAGAGGGATAAAAAATGGTTTTACAATGTTCATACTGAACTCCAACCACAACTTACCATTACTATCTCTATGTACTTCTATGCCCTTAATTGTTTTTGCTTCTCCTTGATCCCTTTTCTGAATTGTCCTGTCCATCTGAGTCACTTTCTTACTGATTTTATCCATGCTTCCGCTTGAATTGAGCATATCATCGACAAAGAACATCAAGACTGTGAATGTACTACAAACATTATTGTCATTCCTACCCTTTGAAAAATTCTGACTCACTATGAAGGATTCAAACATCTTGTATATTTACCTGGGTACCAATAGTCCATACAGTGAATTACCTAGCATGCAAACAAACTTACCGTTGTGATCTTGAATCAACCCTTTTGGTTGTTCCATACATACTATATCTCTGTCAATGATGACCTTGTGAGAAGTAGGATCCCACACACAACATTCCTTTATACCACCATCATAATTTGCAGAGATATAAAACAAGCAGGAATTCAGAAACAAAGATTTTAAGTCTGGAAATGATTTATCGCTTACTAGTACTTGCAATTCTTTCTTGCTCTTATGACCTTGATGCTTCTGCCATAAATAAGAAGATACACCTGTCACTTCAGATGCTACTTCAGAACTCCCTTCCAACTTATAAAGGTTATCAACCATTGTTTCCTTCATCACTACTAAATTCCCTTTCGACAATGTGAGAGCTCCACCTTGACCTGTATACTTATATCCACAAGAATCCAACATTCCTAATGAAATCAAATTTGATTTAAGATCAGGTACATATCTAACATCTGTTAATTCCCTGACAATACCATCGAACATCCTGATTCTAATACTGCCAACCCCAACAGTTTTACAGGGAACACCATTTCCCATGAACACTACACCCTCATCAACAGATTGGTAAGAAAAGAACCAATTTCTATGTGAAGACATGTGGTGGGAGGCACCTGAATCTAGCTGCCATTCTTCTTGATATTGTAAATTACTAGAAATGGATCAAACTTGATCAATCATACCTGAATTTGTTACAACCAAATTTGCTTCCTTTGTAGAGTTTTCCTCAGATTCCTTTCTCTTCCAACAATCTTTCTTGAGATGTCCCGTTTTTCCATAGTACCAACATTTTTCTTTACCCTTTCTGTGTCTTGACTTAGATCGGAAAGAACTTCTCTCATTCTTCTCTATGGTTCGACCTTTGATCAACTTCACCTCTGAAGTTGAGGTTTCTTTACTAGATTTTCTCCTCATCTCTTCAACCAACAAAGCTCCCACAACACAGTCATAATTTAAAACTTTTGTTGAGCTAAAGCTAATAGACATGACTAGATTATCCCAAGACCCAGGCAACGAACACAATAGTGTGATAGCCTTATCTTCATCTTTGAATTTAACTTCCATACTAGTCAATTGAACTATAAGGGTATTAAAGGTATTTAAATGGTCATCAACGTTTGTACCTTATTTCATCCACAAACTGTACAATTGTCTCTTCAAGTAGATGATGCTCGTCAAGGATTTCGTCATATATAGACTTTCCAACTTCGTCCACAAACCGACTGTTGTCTTCTCTGAGACAATATTGAACAGAACATCGTCGGCCAAACATGGGCGTATGGCACTCAGTTCTCTCGCATCCATCTCATCCCAGTCATCATTTGTTATGGTCGCAGGTTTCTTTTCTTTTCGCAAAAGCGCCTTCACCACGCCTTGTTGCATGAGCATATCATGCATCTTGATCTTCCAGAGCTCAAAGTTGTTTTTACTGCTGAACTTTTCAACTTCAAACTTCAAACTCTGCATCTTATCCATTAACAAAAAAAATCTCCCAATATCCACTGCTTATAAAACCCAAGGCCCTTTTAAAATAATATAACCTTATACTCAAAAGGTTGAACCCAAAAAATTAATGGTGAAAAAGATTTTTTGAAAAAGATTTTTTAAAAAATATATAAAAAAATATTTTTATTTCATAATAAAAAACCTTTTATTAAGTCCACCAAGAAACTCCAACTCTTTAAAATAATAGTTAAATTATTATTTATATATGCCTTATGATGTCATACCATAAACCCTTTTTATCCTTTTTACTTAAACTCACCCACAACTATTCCTTCATACCCTAAATTCGCACCATGACCATGCTTTATATTTCAAATTAAAAAACCATGCAAATTATTTTATGAACGAGTCGTAGTGTCTTTTTAATTTAAGGGAGTTGTAACTTTTGATTTACCAAAGGGAGTCGCTGCACGCATGTCACACTTCCATTGTGGTGAGTCTGCACCTCATGACACACTTGGATTGCGGAAATTGTGAAAGATCTACGCACCGTTCCTCATATTCAACCGCGGAAATTCTAGAGATTGTAAATGTGTGTAGGGATGACTAGTATGTCATCGCACCCTTTCAGAGGAGGGACCTACAAGGATGTTTAAATCTATGTGCCTCACTTCTGCGGCTGCTCCGATAATTTGAAGCTCCTCCAACCAGCTCTGACCAACTCTAATACCACTTGTTAGAATTGCAAGTGCGAAAAACACAATTCACAATGATAATTAACAATCACACACATATAATAGACACATAGATTTCACGTGGTTCACCCAAACATTGGGCTACGTCCACCAAGCATAGGCATCAATTGTCTTATTATTCAAATCATGGAGATTACATTAGCTCACTCACACTCAGTCTTTTTTGTAAGTTTTAAACCTGTGAAGTAAAGCAATGCATATAGATTCTTAAGCAAAACAAAATTTAATCAATGGCTCATACACAGAGTAGACCGAGATTTTATACTGAAAACCCTCAACCAGGAAAACCTTTTTTATATTCATTATCTCGAATTTCACCATTAACCATACAATATATACAATTTTTTTAGGTATTTCGTAGATTCCAAAACCCTAATCCCTTAATCTGAGATTAATTTAGAAAACTGCTAAAAATAGCAAAATCTGCTAAAAATAACAAAAACCACCAGACGCATTTGTCGAATCGTCAGAAACAGTTGTCGAATATGACGTGCCCACACACACACATGGAAAGAATATAACACATACCCAACATTCTCCCACTTGTTGTTTTCTTTGCATCCAGGGGTCCAGGGGATTATATGGTCAACAATCCAGGGCAACAATGCCCATTGTTACTCTACACCAGGATAACTTTTCTGTGCTCACAGACTTTGTCAATGAATCTGCAACATTCTTCAAAGTGTCAACCTTTTCCAACAACACCTTCTTTTCCTCAACCACGTCTCTCACAAAGTGATACTGAACATCAATATGGTTTATCTTCGAATGATAAGATGGGTTCTTTGCCAGGAATATTGCACTCTGGCTGTCACAATCTAATATCATTGCTTGTTGTACCAAACCACTACCTGAACACAATCTTTGTAACCATACTACTTCCTTGCTTGCATGAGTGGATGCCATGTATTCAACTTCTGTAGTTGAGAGTGCCACTACAGCCTGTCTTTTGCTCATCCAATTGATTGCTCCTCTGAATAGGTTAAACACATTCCCACTTGTAGATCTTCTGCGATCCATATTTCTAGCCCAATCTGCATCAACAAAGCCATGTATGTCCACCACTCTGTCCAATCCTGGTCTTCCTTGGTAGCACAATCCATAACTGGTAGTGCCACAAAGATACCTGAAGACCCTCTTTATTGATGTCCAATGCTCCTTCCCTGGTTTTGACATATACCTGCTCAAAAATCCCACTGCATGTGTAATGTCCAGTCTAGTACAGACCATTGCATACATCAAACTGCCAATTGCACTAGCATACGAAACATGGGACATGTCCTCTTCTTCTTCCTGTGTCTTGGGACACTGATCTGCAGATAAATTTACACCTATAGGAATAGGAACCTTGACTGGTTTACTTCCATGCATATTAAACCTTTGCAATATCGTCTCAACATATTTTCTCTGATTCAACTAGAGTTTCCTGTTTGCACGATCTCTTTTAATCTCCATTCCCAGAATGAAGTTAGCAACACCGAGATCCTTCATGTCAAATTTGGAGGATAGCTGTGACTTCACCTCCTTGATAACATCCATGTTATTTCCTACCAACAACATGTCATCAACATACAACACTACATAGATGAAGTGATTACCAACCTGCTTGGAATATACACAGTGATCAACCCTGCTTCTCACAAATCCCAATCCAAGGATGTATGTATCAAACTTTTGGTACCACATCTTAGGTGATTGCTTCAGACCATATAGTGACTTCTTTAGCTTACATACCAACTCTTTCTTTCCCTTCACTACAAATCCTTCTGGCTACTTTATGTAGAATTCTTCTTCCATATCCCCATGTAGGAATGTTGTCTTCACATCCATCTATTCCACTTCAAGATCAAAAGCAATAGAAATAGATAAAAGAAATCTAATAGAAGTTAACTTAGCAACAAGAGAAAAAATATCACCAAAGTCAATTCCCTCTACTCAGGAATAACCTTTTGCTACTAGCCGAGCTTTGTATTTCTCCACTTTTCCTTCTGCATTAAACTTCTTCTTAAAAAACCATTTTCTACCAACAAATTTTCTTCCAGCTGGAAACTCAACTATATCTCATGCCTCATTCTTATCCAAGGCATCGATTTCTTCAACCATGGCCTTCTTCCAGAGTTTACTATCCTCTGAATTCACTGCTTCACAGATAGTTATGGGATCATCATCAGTAAGAGATACAACAAAATTGGAATGGAAATCAGGTGGAATATACCTTTTTGGCTGCCTTTTATCTCTCATTGATCTCCTCAATACTGGGGTATGAGGTTCTTCTTCTTCTTCTTCTTCTTCAGATGATTCAGATTTTGCATCATCCAACTCAAGATCTACTTTCTCAGATTCGTCTTGCGTTGGTAAGAATTCATGTTTGGACACATATTTTACCTCTCTGAAAACAACATCTCGATTGTAAATAGTCTTATTGGTTTCTAGGTTCCAAATATTATAACCTTTCACACCATGTTTATAACTAATAAAGATACACTTTTCAGCCTTTTTATCCAGCTTACTCCTATTTTCCTTTGGAACATGTACATAAGCATCACAACCAAACACTCTAAGATGTTGAAGAGATGGTTTCTTTCCAGACCATACCTCATGTGGAATTTTATCATCCAACATTGATGAAGGTGATCGATTGACCAGGTAACATGTTGTACCCATTGACTTTGCCCAAAATTCTTGTCCTAACCCGACACCGTTGAGCATGCTCCTTGATTTTTCCATCAGTGTCCTGTTCATCCTTTCTACAACTCCATTATGCTGAGGAGTGTATGGAGTAGTCTTTTTCCTTGTTATACCACACTTCTTGTAGAATTCTTCAAATTCATTTTCGCAGAATTATCCACCATTATCTGTTCTCAATACCTTTATTTTCTTCTCTGTCTGATTTTCTACCAGAGCCTTAAACTCTTTAAATTTATCAAATACCTCAGATTTCTTTCTAAGAAAATAAATCCACGTGTTCCTTGAAAAATCATCTATGAATGAAACATAATACACAGATTTACCTAGGGATGGAACAAGAACAGGTCCAAACACATCACTGTGTATCAACTCTAAGATCCCCGTTGCTCTTGTAGCACCAAATGAGAATCTTACTAGATTCTGTTTACCATATATGCAATGTTCACAGAAATCAAAATCCAGAGTCCAATTAGACATACCTTCAACCATACCTTTACTGTGTAGTGTTCAAAGGCCCTTTTCTCCAATATGCCTCAGTCTTTGATGCCAGAGCATGGTCTTCTTTTCTGGGACAATATTGGTCTTGTCTCCTTCATTTCTCTGCTCAGGGACAACAGAACTGTTACACCTATTAGTATAAGTTTTTCCCAACAACTTGTACAGAGTTCCACACCAAACTCCCCTCATCAACACCATTGCTCCTCGTACCATCTTGCAAGTGTTCTTTCCAAATACAGTATTCAGTCTTGCATCATCCAACTTGCTTATAGATATTAGGCTCCTGGCTAGTTTTGGAATGTGAAGAACCTGAGGGAGTGTTCTAATCCTTCCATCTTTTAGCAACAACTTAACCCTTCCACATCCCATGATTTTTTTTGTCGAGTCATCTCCTAGGAATACATCACCACCATCATATTTTTCATATTTAGAGAACCACGCCCTGTGAGGATTCAAGTGGTATGACACACCTGAGTCGATCAACCATACATCATGGTCTGCATGTGTACCTATAGATGCCAGGTAAACATCACCTCCTTCTTCAATAGAGGTTTTCGTCTCTGTGGAAGAGGTACTATCAGATCCCTTTGGTTTTTCAACCTTCTTAGACTTACAATATTTCTTATAATGCCCTGTTTTACCACACTTCCAACATTTCCTCAAATATTTTCCTGGAGACTTAGATCTACCTGTAGATTTAGATCTCCCCCCCGAAGAGTTACCAGGATTCCTGTCTTGGGTACGACCTCTTACAAATAAAACGTCTATGCTATGACTATCCATGCTTTTTCGCCTCATCTCTTCAAATAACAAGGATTCGACTACAACCTCATACTTCAATGTAGATTGAGTGGTACCACCTATTGCTACAACCATATTATCCCAAGAGTCTGGAAAAGAACATAACAAATTAATACACTTATCTTCTTCTGCAATCGTAATATTAATAGAGACAAGTTGACTTACCAGAGTATTAAAGGCATTTAGATGTTCCATCACAGAATCTCCATCTTCCATCCTAAGATGATACAACTTCTTTCGAAGAAACAACTTGTTTACCAGGGAATTTTATTGATACAAATTCCCCAACTTATCCCATAGTTCCTTCATTGTAGATTCTCCCGAGACATTCAACAACACCGAATCTTCCAAGCAGAGTCGAATAATACTCCTTGCTCTTCTATCCAACTTCTCCTAATCTTCCTTTGACATACCGGCAGGTGGTGTACTAGTAGTTTGTGTACTAGTAGGTTGTGTACCAGTGGCCTGTGTGCTAGTAGACGGTGTAACAGTAGGTTGTGTACCAAGATCCACAACGATCCATTGTTCTTTGTCTACAGTAAGGTCCTCCATCTTGAGCTTCCATAGCTCAAAGTTTTCACCATTGAACTTCTCTATCTCGATTCTAGAAGAGCTCTCCATTCCTCTTTATACACTTGAATAACCACTGCAAAATCTCCCACTAAATCCAGGTTTATCACAGACCCAAGATCAACTTGATCTATCAAGACCAAGCCAAACCCTAAAAAACAAAGGCGTACTTTTGAAGCCAAAAACAAGATCTGATACCACATGTAAGTTTTAAACCTGTGAAGTAAAGAAATGCATATAGATTCGTAAGAAAAACATAATTTAATCAATGGCTCATACACAAAGTACACAGAGATTTTATACCGGAAACCCTCAACCGAGAAAACCTTTCTTATATTCATTATCTCAAATTTCACCATTCACCATACAATATATAAAATGTTTTTAGGTATTCCGTATATACCAAAACCCTAATCCCTTAATCTAGGATTAATTTAGAAAACCACAAAAAATAGAAAAATCCGCTAAAAATAGCAAAAACCACCAGACGCATTTGTCGAATCGTCAGACGCAGTGGTCAAATCTGACGCGCCCACACACACACATGCAAATAATATAACACATACCCAATAGTTTTTTCCTCTACAAGCTTAGATGTATTTATATACATTTACAAGAAACTGAATAATAAATGCAATCCCTATCCATATTCTAACTTGGTCTATTTGGTTGTAACCAACACAGAATAATAGGATCCAAACCTGATCTTGGTAATTTTTTGTCACCAAATCCCAACAATATCCACCTTGAAAACAATTAACCTGATACCTTTCTCCTTCCTTTTGTTCATCACCTTTTCTGCAAGCCAAGAGAAGCCAAGCACCACTGCAACTTCTCTAATAAAATTGGTTTCATGATCTCGCCTGTGTGACTTGTACGAGTTTGGATTTCCTGAGGGGTCAGTGCACCTCCAACATTTCTTCCACAACTTTTTTGTGAAACATATTTAGTGATATATCTCCTTCTATCCAAAAAACCTGTAAAATATACATTACAACTATCACAGACCATCTCAGTGTAACCATTATAGATGACATTTGTGCTTCTCAAACGCTGAAGCACCCATTTCACTGCAACACCTGAATCTGTCCCGTATCTGAAAACATCATTAGCATGTGAAACATATGGTTTTAACCATTTCATCACATACAATAGACCTCCTACTGAACTTACATGAGACATAACCTTTTCTTCTTTATAGACATGCCCTATACTTGAAGAAAACATATAATGGAAAGCAAGAGGGATAAAACCTAGTTCTACAATGTTCATACTGAACTCCAACCACATCTTACCATTACCATCTCTGTGTACTTCTATGCCCTTAATTTGTTTTGCTACTCCTTGATCCCTCATCTGAATTGTCGTGTCCATCTGAGTCACTTTCTTACTGATTTTATCCATGCTTCGGCTTGCATCGAGCATATCATCAACAAAGAACATCAAGACTGTGAATGTACTACAAACAGTATAGTCATTCCTACCCTTTGAAAAATTCTGACTCACTATGAAGGATTCAAACATCTTGTATATTTACCTGGGTACCAATAGGCCATACAATGAATTACCTAGCATGCGAATAAATTTACCGTTGCGATCTTGAATCAACCCTTTTGGTTGTTCCATACATACTATATCTCTATCAATGATGACCTTGTGAGAAGTAGGATCCCACAGACATCCCTTTATACCACCATCATAACTTGCAGAGATATAAAACAAGCATGAATTCAGAAACAAAGATTTTAAGTCTAGAAATGATTTACTGCTTACCAGTACCTGCAATTCTTTTTGCTCTTATGACCTTGATGCTTCTGCCATAAACAAGAAGATACACCTGTCATTTCAAATGCTACTTTAGTACTCCCTTCCAGCTTATAAAGGTTATCAACCTCTATTTCCTTCATCACTACTAAATTCCCTTTCGACAATGTGAGAGCTCCATCTTGACCTGTATACTTATAGCCACAAGAATCCAACACTCCTAATGAAACAAAATTTGATTTAAGCTCATGTACATATCTAACATCCATTAATTCCCTAACAATACCATCGAACATACTGATTCTAATACTGCCAACCCCAACAGTTTTACAGGGAACACCATTTCCCATGAACACTACACCCTCATCAACAGATTGGTAAGAAAAGAACCAATTTCTATTTGAGCACATGTGGTGGGAGGGACCTGAATCTAACTGCCATTCTTCTTGATATTGTAAATTACTAGAAATGAATAAACTTGATCAATCATACATGAATTTGTTACAGCCAAATTTGCTTCCTTTGTAGAGTTTTCGTCAGATTCCTTTCTCTTCCAACAATATTTCTTGAGATATCCTGTTTTTCCACAGTACCAACATTTTGCTTTACCCTTTCTATGTCTTGAATTAGATCAGAAAGAACTTGTCTCATTCTTCTATGTGGTTCGACCTCTAATCAACATCGCCTCTGAAGTTGAGGTTTCTTTACTATATTTTCTCCTCATCTCCTCAACCAACAAATCTCCCACAATAGAGTCATAATCTAAAACTTATGTTGAGCTAAATCTAATAGAGGTGACTAGATTATCCAAAGACTCAAGCAACAAACACAATAGTGTAATAGCCTTATCTTCATCTTCGAATTTAACTTCCATACTAGTCAATTGAACTATAAGGGTATTAAAGGTATTTAAATGGTCAACAACTTTTGTACCTTCTTTCATCCACAAACTGTACAGTTGTCTCTTGAAGTAGATTCTACTCGTCAAGGATTTCGTCATATATAGACTTTCCAACTTCATCCACAAACTGACTGTTGTCTTCTTCGAGACAACATTGAACAAAACATCATCTGCCAAACACAGGCATATGGCACTCAATGCTCTCGCATCCATCTCATCCTAGTCATCATCTGTTATGGTCGCAGGTTGCTTTGATTTTCACAAAAGCGCCTTCACCACGCCTTGTTGCATGATCAGATCGTGCATCTTGAGCTTCCAGAGCTCAAAGTTGTTTTTACCGCCGAACTTTTCAACTTCAAACTTCGAACTCTGTATCTTAGCCATTAGCACAAAAAATCTCTCAATATCCACTGCTTATAAAACCCAAGGCCCTTTTAAAATAATATAACCTTATACTCAAAAGGTTGAACCCATAAAATTATTGGTGAAAAATATTTTTATATCTTAATAAAAAAACCTTTTATTAATTCCACCAAGAAACTCCAACTCTTTAAAATAATAGTTAAATTATTATTTAACTAGGGAAATGGTACAAGATGAATAACATTTCCAACAAAAGGACAAAGGCTTCCTGAACATGCAATTTGAATCAAAAATTGATCTAACAAATGGATTGCAGACAGGTCCATGGCTTTTTAGAAAGATATCCTTGGTCTCTCTCTACTGATTGTTCCCATTAAAGGAATTTGTTTAAAAATTGAGTTGGTGAGAAAAAGACACATTCGTAACCAACTAGAGAGTTGTTTTGGATCTTGCGGCAGTTTGGAGATTGGAATTCATGGATCTTGGCCATAGTCTAGAGATTAGATTGCCATAGCTTCACCCACACTTTTCTTGGATGGTGGAGAATACTACAGGGTGTTAGGTTTGCCCTTGTTTATAAATAATATTTTACAATGGTTTCAAGTTTCAACTATTGTAGCGAGATATCATTTTCAATAATATTCTGTATACAGTTTGTTTCACAGGGCAAACCCAAAACTTAATGGCTTATGCACATATACATATTAAACTATTAAACTATTAACCCTTCTCAACCTAAACTCAGATCAGATGACACATTCCACAAGCACAAAAAATGGTTTCTAGAAGCATAACTATAGCTTTAGTTATTCCCAAGTTAGATAACAATCATTGGATTATGATGTTCCAGGTAACAACAAAGCTTAATTCTGTTGGTGGTGAGGTAATTGTAAGATCCATCCAACCATGTATACTGCGTTTCAAGGGTACATAGGTTCATTTATGGAGACTCTATATCTGTGTTGGATGTTAGATTTCAATCTGATTTCCATGTGTAATCAACCAGATCTATTAGGAATTATAAGCGTATGAAGTCTTGAATTTATGTGGGATTGGCTTCAACTCCTATGGTATGTAGAAAAATTAGGTTTCAACCACTGGCATACCTTGAGGTTATTTATGTAGAAGAAGGGATTGTAACATAAAAGTTGATAGAGTGAGGAGGCAACCTAAAAAAAAGAGAAAAATCCTTTGGGTAAATTTTTGGAGTTTTTACCATGCCATCCATTGACCTCCTAGTTCCCATAGACTCATTGATCGAGCATTTCTTATGATGCGATCCTTCCAGTAAAATAAGTAATCAAAATATAATTCTCATTCTATGCATTATTTTCTCAACCAGTGAATGATCCAAAATAGCATCAAACTAAGGTGGCTTACCTTGTTGTAGGACTTGGCCATAAACCTTTTGGGTTCCTCCTAAGTAATTCCAATTTGTTGGAACAATTGTCTTAAGGGATAGCAGAGGACTCAAAGGCAGTATAATTTTCCACCATACAAAATCACTAAAGGAACTATATAAGCCTACATATCTAGGGTGGGAGGGGGTGTAGTGAAAATTGAGATGGCTATCAATACAATGATGATGAAGAGATTAATGAAGACTCACACAATAGTAAATGATGACGAACCTAACCCTGATAGTCAAACATTTTCTTCATCTCCCCAAGAACTATCATCCATCCTAACTTCACCAAGTCATGTAAAATATCAAATATACTAAATCTGTATGGAAAATAATATCTAGAAATATTGATAGGAAAGTTATTCTAGAAATTGTTTGCCACATGTTTCTACTAGTTCGAATTTGTGAGCATGGACGCATAGACATTCAACTGATTAATCAATTTTCTTAGCAAAGTATAATTTAAAAAATAACTTGCAAGTAATCTTTTCCTGAATAAGATAGTGTAAATGAACAAAAAGATTTTTTCATGGAATGAAAAAACTTTTTATTCCATCAAAAAGAAGAATATACATGTTGCCATCCATAAAAAGACTGTCCTTTCCATTTTCATATACATTTTTCGATTCTATTTATCACTTTCAGACCTACAAGTCCCCTAGCATGCCTCTAACATTCCTTACATGTCTTGATACTTAAAAAAAAATACATATTTAACCCTTTTGTCAACATGATCTGAATTTTCCCTGGATGGGGTGCTTGTCAGCTCTCAAGATCAAGTGGTTGCAGACTCACAACACGTGGGCACAGGCTCTCAACATATGGATTTAGGATCTCAACTTGTCGCCTCACGCATTAACCTGGAGGATTTGAACAATCTGGAGGGTGTCCTTTGGAGGTCGGATGGAGCAAGAGGCAATTATGGCAACCATGGGAAGACAAGAGATAACCTGATCCTTTGCACTCACATTATCCTCTGTACCCTTATTCAGAAAAGGTAATCGAAATGGTAGTGGGGAACTTCCTCAGGACGACGAGTCTGATCTCAGACATGAAGAAGGGCTGATAGCCACAACTTCAAATCATTCGACCACTCCAGAACAACATGATTAAGGAAGCTGCTGATGATTGCTCGATCGATTTCACTTAGGAGTTAAGCATGTTAAAAGGGGATTGCGATAGTTATGCTTATGGTTTTTTTCCTCTTTGGTATACGAACACTACCTCTCTTTTCTTAACTATTCAACATGCTTAATTCTCTCTCTCCTTGGTCTAGACATGGCTCCCAGAGGCTGAAAACCCCGTTCTTCCTCCCTCCAGCCTTCTCGTGCTGCAGAAGCGACCATTGATGCAAACGAAGTTTTTGAGGACTTTGTCCTAGAGGAAGACAAAGATAAAATGTTTGAGCTTGAAGCAGAGGTTTGATTAACTAGAGAGTTTAAAGAAGATGATGAGGTCGAGTTTTAGGTGGGGGGTTTTATTTCCAATCTGGGGTGTACTCGAACCAGAAACTTGAAATTCTACCACACCCTGGAGCTCTATTGGCACACCAAAACCATGGTGGCCATGCGTATGCTACCCAAGGAGCAAGACTTTTTCCAGCTAAAGAGATGACCGGAAGACCTAGAGATCCATAATGCCTAACTACTTGAGGTAATTACATGGCTAGTTAATTGCCAAGGAAGCACTTTTGTCCGCCTGACTATGTACCCTGTGGGTCCCGAAAGTTCAGATGTAGTTGCTTGGCAAGGAACTAAAGG
Organism: Picea engelmannii; assembly: GCA_009831015.1. Classification (NCBI taxonomy): domain Eukaryota; kingdom Viridiplantae; phylum Streptophyta; class Pinopsida; order Pinales; family Pinaceae; genus Picea; species Picea engelmannii. The sequence goes on along the minus strand of ML806196.1, from coordinate 18,854 downwards.
TCACATCTACTCCGAGGCTCAGCATGATCAATGATTTATGCTTCTTAGTTTATAGGCTTTTACTATGTTTCCTAGTTTTTAAGGCTACTATGAACATGTTGATGTTTTGGGCAGCATCGAGCAAACATTCTCCTCAGATTGGCCATGTGACTTGGCTAAGGAGAATGATAGTATTTATCCTTTATCAATGACTTGAAAAGGACTAACAAAGACTCGGGGCACATATGCATCGGGCAGACATTCTCCCCAAATGGCCATGTGACTTGGCTAAGGAAAATGGCCCAGGGTGTTGATGTTCTCCATGTATTAGCATCAGGCAGACATTCTCCTCAGATGGCCATATGAATTGGCTAAGGAGAATGACCTAGGTGTAGTCTGTATCCTTGATCATGTGACTTGACAAGGATTGACAGAGAGTCTAGGTGCTATGTGGGAAATGAGCACATCAACTAGGTGCATGCCATAGAAGATTACATCAACCAAGCTCAAGGAAAACCTTTCTAGAAAAGAAGAAGTGTCAAGAAGACAAGACTATGCCCATATGACCATTAAAGAATCCCTAGGAAGCAATTGAAGACCCAGGAAGAGAAGTCAGCCCTGTTATAGCACAATTTGTAGGTTGGGAAAAGCCTGACCCAACCACAAAGAAAGTGCTACAACTTGGGAATCCTACACCCAATGTCACCTCAATGTAGGTCCCACACTTCAAGGGTGTTTAGGTCACTCTAGGGAGGTGATCCTAGTGACCCTAGGGAGATTGAGATGGAGATGGAGGGAAATGGACGTGAAGCCCCTAGAGGTCAAGTCTAATTGGAGTGAAATGTGTGGAATGAAGTCTTGGGAAGGTCCAAGGGTTGCCAAGTATGTTGAGTAACCTGCAAATGGTGAAGTACATGCCCGAGACACAAGAAAATACACTTTGCAATGATGTATGTTAGTTGGATCAACAAGTTAAGCTTGTTGTCCCTAATTTGCATCAATATATAACAGTATATATCAGCAATAATATGGTACTATAAGGTGCTCAATAAATGCTAGAGATCAAGTAGAAAATGTAAGAGAAAGACTAATAAATGACTAGCTAAACTCAAGATGAAAAACCAATATTCTAGCAATAAAAGATAAGGTTGTTGTAAACACTTGTCTGCATCAAATTATATCCGCCTTATGGCTGTAACATTCAATGTATTACAACAAGAAAATCAGCCACTGAAATCCCCTCAAGATTTGCCAAAAAGTGTGTTGGACCAAGGAGGATAAGTGTGCAAACTTTGAGCAAAATCCAATGGTTGATAAGAGAGTTATTCAAGCAAATGAGTTAGGTTTTATGCAGCCCTAATGGCCGAAGATGTAATTTTGTAACAACATCAAGAAGTAGCCCCTTGATGGAGATGCCCTAGTGGCTGTGAGGTGCCCAAGGCACAAGGAATACAATCCACTTTGTAAGAAGTAAAAATCACTGAAAATCATGTTTCCCAATGCAATATTTTGTTTCTCCAATGCAATAATAAATAACTAGTGCTCTTAATTATTAGGTTAATGGGGCCATGAAAAGAAAGAGCTAGAGAAGATACCTCCTTGGGAGTGTAAGCCCTTTTACTTCCCAATGCAAGTTTCTCTAACTAGGGTTTAAGCTAAGAGGGTGTATGCCCTTATACTTCTCTTAACAAACCCTTATATATCCAATGAAATGAAGCATACAATGATGAAGACTATGGTGGGGGTGTATGCCCTTATACTTCCCACCTAGCTCCTAGCACAATAACCTTGACTTGAAGCAAATGATAGATTGAGAGTAAAAACCATACCAATTCAAGGAAAAATGCCAAGATAATCCACCACAATAACAAGAGAGAAGCCTTCCAAGGCTAGCGCATCACTCTCATCAACCATAACATCAAGAGATAACCATAAACAAGAGCTAAAAGAGACAATCTTCCCAAAGATAGCGAAAATTGCAGACCAATACTTATCACAATGAGGGAGAGTTATGTTAAAATGAGATCTTATGATCTCTTATTTGTACAAATGTCACCAAGGTGACTTGTCCACAAATTAAGGGGTAAACCACAAGATTAGGGGTCAACAACTCTAATATTTCCCCATTTAACAAAGTAATATTAAACAATTCATTTAAAGTTTCACTTTTGCACAAATACACCTTAATTTTACAAGGATGTCTCCCCTTTAGGGAACGTTTTGTCACTTTGAAGAAGTCGTTGGTGTTGGAGAAGCATGGGTAGGCCTCCAAAGGCTACATGTCAAGAATCTAAATTATCTCATCATGGTGAAGACCATATTCTCCTCAAAATGTCCATGTGTCAATGAGTGGCACCTCACCACCAAGCCCTAGCCCCCAAACATGACGTCAAGCTAAAAAAGAGGACGTTTTGCCTCTCTTTGGCAAATCGTTTGGCAAGTGAGGGTTGAGCTATGTCGTCCAATTCATCATCAAGGCATTCCAAATTTGATCCATCTCATCCGGCATGCAGGCCCTTGGCATCCAACCTGTGGGCTTGTAGCCCCATGGAAGCCAAATCTAGGCTTGTTCTCCCAAAACTGTCCACCAACTAGGTCCTGCAAAGACAAATGAGCACGCCCTCCAAGGATCTCAAGTCATAACAACATGATAAGTGAATCCAATCAATATAGAAGCCATCTAAGCATGTGCATCAAAGACATTATGCGACTTGTCAAGCTTGAATATGGGAGGGTTGGCGAGGTGTCCTATTGGGTAGATCTTGCCCTAGGTCAAGGAGAGTTTCCAAGAGATCCCTCTCTAAGCCATGTAAAGTGGATGAAGTGGTTGGGGTCAAGACTCAATGAGAATGGGGCTCATGACATACAAGGGGTCATAGTGTCTCAGTCATGGGTGCCTTTGTAGAGGGTATGTCGTACCTTCGTCCACAATGCACTTTTTCCAAGCCCATCAATTGCCTTTTAACTTTTTTTCTTTGTATTTTCTTTCAATATAGCATAAGGAGAGATTGAAGGTCACTACCCTGGCGTGGTGACTAGATGACGACAATGTCACCCACAAATAGCTAGTGGAAATGAGAAGGTTGGCTCGTGATGAGACCCCCTTTCTCTCAGCCATGCAACTAAGAGCCATTACCCTGGTTTGGTGACCAGATGACGGTAATGTCATACCACTAGATATTCATGGACGTGATAGGTCGGCTTGTGATGAGACCTCCTATCCTTCAACTAACTTTTTAAGCGTTCTTTATTATATTGTGGGTCCCCTTTACTCAAAGATAAGCGTTTCATTGCTTTCTTGGGTGATCCCTGGGCGAAGCATCTAGAAGGTTTATACAAGGATTTATCTTTTACCCAACATCAACCCCTCTGCACCTTCAACCCCTTCTTCCCATAAAATGAGGGACAACCCCTTCTTGGGTCAATACACCCTAAAATCCCAAGAGATGAGGAAATGGAGGGGAGCAATGATGGAAAGTGGTAAGTATGGTCAGGAACGATATGATGGCTCATTAAGGGAGTTCCCAGTAGAAAACCCATATCCAAGGAAAACCACTTACTAGGGCACAATGTCAACCACCAAGGTGAAGCATGGAAAAAGACATAATGTCCAAGCATATATCATGAAATCTAGAGAAATATAAGATACAACATAATCAAATGGATTAAATATTGCAATGATGCTTACCATAATACTGACTTGCACCCAATGGAGCAAGGCCCACTGCCTTCCAGAAGCTAGTTGGTGTGGTGGATGCCATCTGCAAACCTGTGACCATCTGTGATGGTGAGAAGGGTTTCCATCTGTGCAAAAGGGTATTTTTGGTCATGTAGTCTCTCGGCATTCCATATCTGCAACCTGAGGGCCTCGAGAGATAATCTCATTAGTTATCCACAAAATGGGGATAATAGGCCCGACATGGAAAATACATGTGACTTGAAAAATATAAATAAAGGCTCATTTCATTTCATTTGACACACTCACTCATCTCTCATTGAAGAAAGAAGGCGCAAGTTTCAAGGAGGTCTTATTTGGGGTAAAATTCACTGCAACTTGAAGTTCTTGGTATTCTATCTTGTGTGCTCCCTCTTGGGAGTTGCGCTAGGCTTCAGAGGTGACTCTTTGATATCTCTTGGTCTATTTTGATGGTGATAAACTTATAAACTCTTGAATTTATTCTTCTATAAGAAAGGTTGTTGGGTTTTCTCCCAAAGTTGGGTTTCCTAGGATAAATTCTTGTGTTCTTGTGTCTACTGTGCATGGTTAATATTTCTAGATCTTGTTATTTCTGTTGCATTGTAACAATTGATATTTTCAGTGTAGTTATTCTATGATAATTGTGGCATGAAAGAAAATTTTTCATTGAAATTATAAAACAATAACTATGAGATCTGAGAATCAGAAAATTCAACATGGTTTCAGAGCTTTGTTGAAATATTGCCACTACATAGTCACAGAACTAGATCTCATCTGAAAATCGTTGGACACTTTTCTTGAAGCGTTGAGGCTAATTCTTGCATAAACTAACTTTCCCTAACTCAACGCACCTACTGGTGCTCCTAGATTTCCAAAACGTCAAGGTTGAATTTTGGTCAAAGTCAAAGTCAAAGGTTGACTTTTGGTTAAAGTCAAAACATCTAGTCAAAATCAAAAGTCAAAGATGGTGTCCAACTTCAGAATAAAAACCAATTGTTCTTGTTCTTGTATTGTTCCAAGCAGGTTACCATGAAGACAAAGAAATAATGTTCCCTTGTCTCCACTCTTACAGACAATATTGCTGATAACAGTGATACCTGGTTGGTTGACAGTGGTGCTTCTAGGCACATGACAAGTTACTGAAATTCTCTCAAAAGTTTGACAAAGAAGAACTCATCATTACAAGTGGAACTTGGAGACATTGCCAAGTATGCAGTAAAAGGAGTTGGAACCACATCATTCCAACTAGAATATGAAAACTCTCTACATATGAATGATGTCTTGTTTGTACTAGGACTAAGAAAGAATCTACTCTCTATCTCAACATTGGAGGATAAAGGCTATAGAGTTGCATTTGTGGATGGACAAGTTCTCATATGGCCTAAGGATTTGAACATTGACACGACATAAGTGATTGGTGTTCGAGAGGGAGGATTGTAAAAACTATCAATATGTCCAGTCTAGACATTGATACATGATAACACCAACTTATGTGAGCTATGGCATCAAAGATAAGGCCTTACCAACATTATGGAAGATGGTTACAGGTATTCCAGAGCTCCAAGAAGAACATGAAGGCATTTGCAGAGGATGTACTCTTGGTAAGAATACCAAGGGACCTTATCCAAGCAGTGATAGTAGATCCAAAGGAATCTTGGATCTAGTGCATTCAAACATATGTGACATTCTTTGGGAGGATTCTTGTACCATGTGACATTCATTGATGATTTATCCCGGAAGACATGTATCTACTTCATAAAGACTAAGGATGAAGTATTTATCAAGTTCCAAGAGTTCAAGGCTCGGGTAGAGAACTTTACGGGGAAGAAGATCAAGGTTTTAAGAACATATAATGGAGGAGAATATACTTCCAAAGACTTCAACGATTTCTGCAAGAAAGAAGGGATCATGAGGGAGTTGACAGTTCCTTACAACCCCCAACAAAATGGTGTTGTAGAAAGGAAGAACATATCTATTGTGGAGGCAGTCAAGGCAATGGTTCATAATCAAAATCTACCCATGTTCTTATGGGAAAAAGCATCCAACCCAACAATCTATATTCAAAATAGAAGTCCTCATCGGATATTGGAAGATAAGACTCCTGATGAGGCATTCACATGAGTGAAGCCAGCGGTCAACAATCTCAGGATTTTGGTTGTCCAAAATACATTCATGTACCCAAGCAGAAGAGGATGAAGCTAGAACACTCCAGAAAGGAGGGCACCTTTGTTGGATATAGAAAAACTTCAAAAGCCTACATAATCTATATAGGACAACATTAGATCAAAGTTAGCCATGATGTTACCTTTAATGAAGAGATAGCTTTTAGGAGATCCAGAGAATCTCACATAGACATTGTTAGTGAGGAGTAGGAGGTTCCAAAGGATGATAATACATCCAAATAGTCCAGCTGATAATCCTTTAGACCATCAAGAAGAGCCAACAAGACTAGTTGATCTACCTAGAGACGTTGCAATGACCAGAAAGAGGCCATCATGGTTTCATGATACTTTGCAGGATGCAGAAGGACATGCAACTCCTCGTGGTACTTTCAGGGAGAGCAAGAGACCTAAAAGGTTCTCAAGTTATATGGAAATGATGAGCCACATAATTGATTTAGAACCTTCCAGTTATGAGGAAGCAACTGACCAACATGTCTAGAAAGATTCCATGACGGAGGAGTATCAGTCCATCATGAAGAATGATGTGTGGGAGTTCATTCTGAGACTAGAAGGGAAGTCGGTATTAACTCCCAAGTGGATTTATAAAATCAAGCATGCAACAGATGGAAACATTGAAAAGTACAAACCCAGGTTTGTGGCAAGAGGGTTCTCCCAGAAAGAGGGAGTGGATTATGAAGATAAATCTTCTCTAGTCGCCAGGTACACTTCCATTAGGACCATTATTTATCTTGCTTCAGTTATGGGTTGAAAATTAGATCAGATGGATGTAAAGATCAAATTCCTCAATGGTGTGATTGATGAAGAAGTGTACATAGAGAAACCTCAAGGTTTTGTGATACATGGGAACGAATCCCATGTTTGCAGATTAAAGAAGGCACTATATGGACTCAAGAAGGCACCCAGAGCATGATACTCCCATATTGATGGATAATTGATGATCTTGGGGTTCACCAAGAGTGATGTAGATCCCAACCTTTACTACAAGGTTTTTGATGGTGATCCCTTGATCTTGGTGCTATATGTTGATGATCTGTTCCTCATGGGAGTAGAATGGATCATTATCATGTGTAATAGGGAGTTGGACTTAGAATTTGAGATGAATGATATTGGCTTGATGCACTATTTCTTGGGATTGGACGTATGGGAGAGACCAGGCGAGATTTTCCTTGGACAAGGAAAATATACAGTTGATATTTTGCGTAGATTTGGTATGATGGAATGCAAGTCCATGGTTACACCTATGAAGACAAATCTGAAGAAGTTGAGTGATTCTACTTCAGATTCAGATTTGGTGGATCCCACTATGTATAGGGAGTTGATTGGATCCTTGATGTGCCTGGTTAACACCAGGTCAGATATTTTCTTTGTAGTAAACACCTTGGGCCAGTTTATGGTAGAGTCGAGACACTACCATTGGATTGCAACAAAGCATGTGTTGAGGTGCCTACATGGTACAGTTGGATATGGCCTCAAATATGTCTTTGGTGGTGAAGTGAAGCTGCAGGGATATGCAGATTCTGACTAGGAAGGGAGTGCATTGGACAGAAAGAGCACCTTGGTGTGTTGCTTCAACTTAGGATCAGCTATGATATCCTAGATTAGTAGGAAACAGACTTTTTTAGCACTCAGTACATCAAAAGTTGAGTATATCTCAACCAGTGTCGCAAGTCATGAAGCAGTATGGCTCCAAAAACTACTTGCAGGACTATTTGATTAGAAGCTAGAGATGACCTTGATACATTGTGATAACCAAAGATGTGTCAAGTTTTCAGAAAACACAGTATTTCATGACAGGTCTAAGCATATTTAGATCAAATACCACTTCATCCGAGACATGGTACAGAAGGGAGCAGTGAAGCTCCAGTACATATCCAAATATGAGTAGATTGTAAACATTCTCACCAAACCTCTGTCAAAGGCGAAGTTCAAATACTTCAGGGACATGCTTGGCGATATGCATAAAGTTTCCCTCATTGAGAGGGAGTTTTGATGTTTTGGGCAGCATCAGGAAAGCATTCTCCTTAGATTTTCCATGTGACTTGGCTAAGGAGAATGGCCCAGGCATAATCTTTATTCTTGATCATGTGACTTGACAAGGACCGACAAAGACTCAAGGCACATATGCATCGGGAAAACATTCTCCTCAGATGACCATGTGAATTGGCTAAGGAGAATGGCCCAATGTGTTGATGTTCTCCATGTATTAGCATCATGCAGACATTCTCCTTAGATGTCCATATGACTTGGATAAGGAGAATGGCTCAGGTGTAGTCTCTATCCTTGATCATGTGACTTGACAAGGATTGACAGAGAATCGAGGTGCTATGTGGGAAATGAACACATAAACTAGGTGCATGCTAGAGAATATTACATCAACAAGGCTCAAGGACAACCTTTCTAGAAAAGAAGAAGTGTCAAGAAGACAAGACGATGCCCATCTGACCATTAAAGAAGCCCCAGGAAGAAATTGAAGACCCATGAAGAGAAGTCGACCCCACATGGAAAAGACATGTGACTTGAAAAATATAAATAAAGGTTCATTTCATTTCATTTGACACACTCACTCACTCATCTCTCACTCAAGAAAGAAGGCGCATGTTTCAAGGAGGTCTTATTTGGGGTAAAATTTGTTGCAACTTGAAGTTCTTGGTATTCTATCTTGTGCACTACCTCTTGGGAGTTGCGCTAGGCTTGGGAGGTGACTCTTTGATATATCTTGGTCTATTTTGATGGTGATAAACTTGTAAACTCTTGAATTGATTCTTCTATAAGAAATGTTGTTGGGTTTTCTCCCAAGGTTGGGTTTCCCAAGATAAATTCTTGTGTTCTCATGTCTATTGTGCATGGTTAATATTTATAAATCTTGTTATTTTCGTTGCATTGCAACAATTGATATTTTTAGTGTATAGTTATTCTATGATAACTGTAGCATGAAATATTTTTTTGCATTGAAATTATAAAACAATAACTATCAAATCTGAGAATAAAAAAATTAAACAAAACAATCTTGATATAAAAGGACCCGATATGAACTTTGCTTTTAAACTTTTAACTTAGTTACTCCATGACAAAGCTTGGTTTCCCCTCTGGGGTAGGCATATTTTTCGGTTTTTGATGGTTTTATGCCCAAGACACTATCATGGTTTCTATGGGTATGGAACAGCAAGGCATCACTTGTATGCTTATCTGTAAATTTTGTCCATAGTTAATATAGAATACTTACAAAAAAACAACATGATCTGAATTTAAAAACCAAAAAAATCTCCCATTGTAATCTGGGAGAATTACAACATAAAGAAACTTTCTTCATAGAATTGTTTGTCATAAAATTCTTGTAAAATGAAAGCATCGTCTTCCAACAACAAGGCTTACTTGTAAAGGTAGTTTGCCTTCTCGTTTAATTCTTTGAGTATATCAGTGCATGAGAAACACTCCAACTTATCAAGGTGATGCATTAATGGACGAAGACGCCCCACCTGAAGTATGGAGGTCTCGTTAACCCAGTCTACCACGACCCTCGAGTCACCAAACACCTGAAACTTTCTCAGCTTTAGCATGTCAACATGAAATAACAAGGCCGATTGTTCACCATGTGTGCAAATTGTTCACCAGATCTTCAGGAAGTTTAAATCCTTCCCCTGAGCTCACCCATGGGGTTTCCCCTATCTTTATGCATTTTCCATTCCCTACGCTCCAGACTAAGTGATCTCCAATTTGGGGGAAGGCCTCGACCATTCCCTTCCAACATATCGAGTTGTTGAGCACTGACTTCCTTGAAAATCTAATCCATTCTAAGAAAGACAAGTCTGGAATGTATTTAGAGGCCATTACTCTGTCCCAAAGCATACATTATGGATCAATCTCAACATACTTTTAGTTGCAAGGGATTTGCTGAACCAAAATAAACTTTTTATTCCCCAACTCCTTGGGCATTGCAAGCTTCGTCTACTTTACTAGGGGGATACCTCCTTTCTCCATGTTGCCTCTCCACAAGAAAGGCAAACATAGTTTCCTGATTTTAGATAGAACGCCCTTTGGGATTTTGGCTATAGAAGCCCAATAAATTGGGATACTACTCAACATTGAATTCAATAGGATTAATCTCCTATCCCTTGAAAGTCATTGATGAACCCAGAAGGATATCCTTGACTATTTTTTTTTTGAATAACCATATCCAATCTCTGAACAAATAATCATTTGGTTTAAGCACGAAGCCCAAATACTTCAAACCTTCATCTATATTTTTATTTGTGAAAGGCATTAGTTCTTATGAACAACTTGTGGCTTCCACTTGCAACCCATGAACCAACACAATTGACTTTGTCCAGTTGAATTCCATTCCTGTAGAAATGTAATATAGATCCAAGATATTCTTCAGAGTTTGAAATTCCAAGATTGTCCCTACACCATAGAGAATCACATCATCAACAAATAATAAATGGATAAGGATCTCAAAGTTTGTGATTTTTATCCCTTTCAGAAGGCCATTGTTGTGTGCCTTTTTAATTAATAGACCGATCCTCTTCGTTACGATTAGGAAAAGAAAGGTGGAGAGAGAGCATCCCTGGTGAAGCCCTCAAGAAGATTGAAAGAATTTGGAGGGAACTCCATTTATGAGGACAACAAAAGAGGAGGATTCAATACAACCCATGATCCAATTGACCGTCTGCAAGTTCATCCCCAATTGAATGGCAAGCCTGACAAAAGTCTAACTCACTTTGTCATATCCTTTTGATAGATAGTGCTCCATAAGGATCGATGGGATCTTTTTTAACTTTATGGAATGTAAAGCTTCTTGAGTTAGGGAAACAACATCATGTATTTATCATTTGAATAAAAAACTGTATTGTTCCTCAGAAATGAGCTCACTGAAAATAGGCTTATGACAATTAGATATGATCTTTGCAATGAGTTTATAAATCAGACTGCAACAAGTGATGGGTCTGAAGTCTTCAAAGGAGGAAGGATCTTGATTTTTCAAAATTAGGGCCAGGAAAGTGGAATTTAGAGGCCCCCAAACTTTTCCTGCTCTTTGAGATTCATTTACAACTTTCAATAAATCCGATTTGATCATCTCATAGAAACCTAAATAGAATTCAACCATCAATCCATTAGGGCCAAGACTTTTAAATTTTTGGAATGAGGATAAAGTGGAGAATATTTCCTTCTCTAAAATCTCTTCTTATGAAGATGTATTCATTTCATCCGAAATAACATTTGGAAAAAGGTTGATAACCTTAAGAATCTCTGAGATAGGGCATCTAGCTAACTCCTTGAACAAGATAGAGAAAAAACACTCTCATGCTTCATCTATCTCGCCAACCTCTGTCACCTTGCGCCCTTCCTCATCCTTTATTTCCCAAATGGAATTAATCCTTCTTCAGAAGTTGGAAAAGTTGTGAATTTTTTTTGTGTTGTTATTCCCTTCACAAATCCAAACCGCTCTGCTCTTTTGTCACCATTTAGATTCCTTCGTAGCTAACAAATCCTTTTTCTTCCTCAAGAGGGACTTAAGCAGGGTATCTTCCTCTTTCAAAATAGAGCCAACTTCTTGATTGATAAGAAAAGACACAATCTTTAATTCCACCTCCCGGATGGTAGACAATTGATTCAACCTATAACCTTTGGCCCAAGAAATAGTGTCTTTTTCAATTTTTCCAACGTTTTCAGCGAATTGTTGCATGTGGGAGGATCCTCCTCCATATGGCATCATAAATCCTTCGCCAACTTCTGGTAATCCTCTTCCTTAAGCCACTCTTGATTAAACTTCATTGGGAGAGACAACCTTGGACCTGATTTGGACACTTCCAGGATTATTAGCATATGGTCTGAAATCCCTCCTATCTCCACACGAGATTTAAAAGACCAAGGATTTTCGATCAGACCCTCAGAGATCAAGAATCTATCAAGTCTTTTGGAAACCAAACCTGACCCTTTTTCTCCCATTGCACCAGGTTTGGGATAACTTTGTGGGGGGAAGGTCAAATAAATGGTGTTTCTCCAACCAATGGTAGAAGAAATTTTCCCGAGGGTCTTGATGAGGGTTTTGCCCCAAAAATTCAAGACCTCCCTTCGAGAAGACGAAGAAGACGAAGGCCAGGGACCAGGCCTGGAATTTGACATTCTATAGGACGTTTCATTTTTAGACGTATTTGACAGTTAGATACCAAATCTGCACTTCAACATTATTTATAGGTATGTAAAGTCCGAACCCATCAAATCTAAGTTTTACTGGGTAAGGGGTAAGGTGTCCGTCATAATTCCTGGTAGGTACTTAGATTACTTAAGGTACTTTAGAAACAAACTTGATATATGTCAGTTATAAGAGTAAATGAAATTTGATGTTGCCCTACTCCTATTCTACTTATACTTCATTGATTTACTCAAAGTTTAGATGTAAAATTTGGACTCACCCACTAGTGATGGCTTGCAATTTGCAACGAATTTGGTGGAAATGATTTAGCTATGTTTCTATTTCCCCACCAAAACAGATAATATTTTTTCTTTTAAAGTTCCAGAAGCAAGGTCTATATAAGAGAAAAAAAAATTGACACTCATGAATCCAAAAACATAAAATGACAGGCATAAAAACCAATTAACCGTCACCAAATTTTCATTTGACAGGTACAGTAAATTTGAAATTCCAAGCCTACTAGGGACCTCCCTTCGCGAAGACGAAGGCTGAGACAATGATTCATCCTCGTATGGCCCAACGTTGAACGAAAAACCCTAGGACGTGGGATCACAAGGGCTTTTATAAGGGAGGGACTTTGGGGGAGGGACATGTGAGCCCTGAGGTTGTACCTTTGGAATATCCGAAGAAGCATCTAAAGAATGAGACTGCACCAGGATGAAAGGACTAGTAATATTACTAGAGATTTCGCCACGAGGAGACTTGGATGCGCTGACACCTGGAGAGTCGATCCTAGCTTGCTTAGGGCCACACTTCTCCAAACTGTCCGCTTCTGCCACCTTTTATGTCTCAGATTCCACCACGTGTTTCTTTCTTTTCCATACCTTGGCAAACAAAGGGAAATGGGTTGGAGAACGACTGCACTGAGCTTGCAGATGAGGGAAGATTGTTGGACATTGGGTTCAGTGCTTCACACAAGTTTCACAACATGGGTTAACCCCCTCTCGTGGATCCTAACTCCGACGATTGTGGAAAAGACTAACACCTGCGGGTTTGGTCTAACAACAATCGAAGTCCAATAGAGAATTGGTATTTCTTCTTACTACTCAATATTGTGTATTAATCGCTTTTTAATAAGAGGCCAACAAGGAAATTTCATTTGGTTTTTATGGCCTTCATGGTGAGAAGTTAGCAACAACTTTATTTTGTTTTAGATTTCAAATGCATATTTTTTAATGTTACAAAAGACCCAAAAAGGTTCTCATATTTTTTAATGATACAAAAGACTTCAAAGAAAATAGTAAAAACTTTATAACACCCTAGTTCCAAAGGAGTTTTTCATAAAAAAAAAAAATGGCATTCAAAATTCTCATAGTAAGATCACCTAGCTAGAAGTGTTATTGCTGCATGGAGTCCTTCATTTACCTACACAGATAAGGTCCTCATAAGGTATTACTATCTTTGGACATGCAAAGAAAAAATTCATGACAATTTTGAATGTTTTATAGGCATAGTGGTTTGATTAAATCTTCATATTATCTACCAATTCCATACGATTCAAGTCTTAAATAAAGCCAATGAATGCGAGAAATGGTAAGCAAGTTTTGTGGAGTTTGGACGATTGGTGCAAGTTTTTATTGATTGGGTATATGTCTTTTTTATGGGGTTTAGGAAGGGTGTTGTGTTTGGAATTTGATGTTATTTATTGGAATTTAGTGTATGCAACTTGCAGATCAAGATGCCATCATTATCTCAAGATCTATGCAATTTTACATGTATAGAGATCTATATGATTTAACATGTTTACTCCTGGCTTCCATTTGTGGAAAACTTTGAAAATCACTCTCTCTTTCTGTTATAGACCTATGGAAATTTCATGACCTAAATTCCTAGATGGAATGCACCTTCTGCATAATCCATATGAAATTGACATATGATCTTTGTATAGATAATATGATCTTGTATAGATTAAATCCAACCATATGATCTTGTATAGATCATATGATCTTGACATATGATCTTGAATGAACTTGACCACTAGATTAAATCCAATTGGTATAGATCTTGTGAAAAGTGAAATATGACCAAAATTCTAGAGCAGACTCACTTTCTTTTGAATTCATTGCCATGATTTGTACTCATGCATTGTGCAAGTAATTTCTAATCTTTGTATAAACTTGTAGTTATGCCTGATTTTCAGTGCGAAATCCACCACTGCTTGACTATCTGAAAGCTTTCCACTAAACAATTATCTCAAACAAAATTTTGGCCATTTTATCGTACATATATAAAGTATTGACCAATTCAATATAGACCAACTTGTTATTATAGTAGATGCAAACCTTGCAAATCTTTTAGATAGAGTACAAAGTATTGCATTCATAAATTAACTTGTGGGCAACTAAGATCTCAAGAACACTAGTAGGCCAGAATTTGCCTTAACCATTCATCGTACCTTTTTTCTAAACATCCATTTGATTTCTTTGCCACCAATATGTTACTTTGGATTGAATTGAGTATTGGAGGTGCATATAATGTCGTGGAATGAGTGAATCATGAGAAAATATACATTTCCATCAATCTATGGATCGACATTAACTCTAATTTCTACATAAAATGTGAGCTGAAATTCCTATTGCTCATCTCAAATAGCATTAGACATGATTTCCCAATAATTGGGGTTTCCATATAATTGCTATTTGCATATGCTATTTTTTTACCATACTACTATCTGTTTATTTCACAAATGCCACCAAGGGCCTATAGGAAAATCATAAAAATACTAAAGGTTACTTTGAAATAATGGTAAAACATTATGTCAATGTGATCAATAACCAATGCAACATGAGCAAACCTCGAATGAAACTTGCACCAAGCATGATCTAATGTGATTTGTGCCTTAATGACCAAAACACTGTGTCTTGACCATAGAACTCCACGCTGTGTAAACATAGTGTGGTGGTAGATAGTGGCACATGGACTAACATCTGGTGCCAATACCAATAGAGGTTTTCCACTCTGTAATCCCTTGTTGCATCATTTTGATATACATTGTAACATAATGCAACACAACTGTACAACTTCGATAGAATAAATTGTTGGCATGGAATACTATTAATTTATGTCGTTTTCCCTTGTAAGTTGCTATAAGGAGGGTTTTAGGCTGCCCCTGTAAGATTCTATCGGAGGGGTTCTAAAACGCTCCTATACATTGCTATGAGGGGGGTTTTAATTTTCCCATGTATGTTGCTATGAGTGGGATTTCAAACCACCCCCATAACTATCTATGTGGGGGGGTTCAAACTGCAAGTGTACTTTGCTATGAGGGGGATTTCAGACCACCCTCGTCAGATGCTATGAGGGGGGTTTCATATAACCCATATACCTTGCTATGAAAGGGTGTTTCAAACTACCCTCATATCTTGTTATGAAGGGGGTTCTAAACTAGTTCCGTACCTCGCTATGAGGGGGAATTTCAAACCACCCCCATAAGTTGCTACGAGGGGGGTTTTAAACTATCCTCATACTTAAGTATGAGGGGGGTTTCAAACTACCCTCGTAATATACTATGAGGGGGGTTGCAAATCTCCCATGTACCATGCTATAAGGGGGGGTTCAAGCTACCCCTGTAATCTACTATAAGGGGGGGTTTTAGACTGCTCCCATACTTTTCTATGGGGGGGGGTGGTTTAGAATGCCCCCATACATTGCTATGGAGGTAGTTTATGTAAAACCACCCCTAATAGTTATGAGGATTTTGTTTTTTAAAACCACCTCTAATAGTTTCCTTTTTGGAGAGGGTTCAAAACTACATCCAAAGAAACTTTTTGGGGTGTTTCAAAATTCATATTAAACTTCCATTAAAAGGCCAAAATTTTAACGTCGGTGCTTTTGAAAAAGTGCCCCTAATTCCCACTTTTATTGATGGAAAACAACTACCCCTAAAGACCTAAAATGTAGTAGTGTTTATAATACATCGAAGGCTCATTTGTGTTGATTACACTTGATCTAAGTATCTTCCCCTCTTTTGAACTTGCCCTATTATAAATAGGAAGGAAATGGGAAAGAAGAATGAAATAGGGGCTATAAAGACCCAGGTGAGAATTCCCATCTCTCCATGACTTAGCCTCAAAGAGAGTTTGAGATGTTGATAATCCAAATAATTATAGAAACATAGACCTAAATACAATAGTAAATAATGCAGAACACAATAAAAAATATAAGAAGGAAATGCTTATAATAATGTTCAGAATTGTGTATGTTATCGCACAGATTGTAGGTTGGGAAAATCCCGACCCAATCTACAAAGGTGGTACAACTATGGGAATACCTACCCATTGTCACCTTATATAGGTACTCCCCTCGCTTTAGTGAACTTGGAGAAATCCTACACAAGGGGGGAATTATGGGTGACCCTTGGGGGATTGAGATAGAGGGTGGAGAGATAATGAAGGGAACCCCTTAGGTCAATGATGGAGGAAGATACAAGGCTTGGAAAAGAGTCTTGTGGATGGAGGATGGTTACCAAAGACTTGGGTACCTGCACGAGAGTGTTACACATGCCCGAGACAAGAAAAAATGAAGAGATACAAGCCAAAATATCCAATGGACAAGAAAGTGAAACTTGATGTCCTATATTACAGTAGTAAACAATAATATATATCATCAATGATAAGAGCTAGTTACTGCAAAATTAACTGTCAAAATTATCAAAGATTTATTGGAGAGTGAAGTACTAAATAAGCAAATAATTTTCCAATACTTAGGCATGAAATTTGATGGTGAAATAGGGCTTCCAAATGAATTTATCAACAAAGTATTACGGAAGCCTTGTGGCTGTAGAATTTTTTTTATACAACAACAAATTCCAACCACAAAAATCAACAAACAAACCATACAAAAGATAGCCAATGAGTAATAGAACAATAATCTAGGTTTACAAGTAAAGTTTAGCAGTGGAAAAGTGAGTAAATGATGAAAGAAAGTGAAGTTTTTTGTAGCCCTAATGGTTGTAGCATTAAATTTATTGCAGCAACAAAATCCTTGGCTAAAATAGGACACCCTTAAAGCACAAGAATACTTATAACACGTAGAAAATAATCCAACTTGAACAATTGCAATATCTCGTAAATTCACATATTCCGATGCAAGAATATTGTGTCTCCAGTGCAATTTAGATGAGTGCCTCATCTATTGGGTTATGGAGTCTCTTGTATAAGAGCCAAGGTTTGTAACTTCTCTAGGGGTGTAAGCCCTTTTACTTCCTAGAGCATGCAAAACCTAGCAAGGTAAATCTAGGAGGGTGTAAGCCCTTTTACTCCTCCTAGCAACCTTTGCAAAATAGATTGTCCAAAACAATAGTGGTAGATCCTAGTGGAGGGTGTATGCCATTATACTCCAAGAATTAATCAAGATTGACCTTGTAACCAAGAAATAAACAATACAAAGCATAAATTCCGTACCTAGTCCAAGCATTAACAAGATAAACTCTTCCTTACCAAGAATATTCCACCACACATGCAAGAACAAGCATCAAGAGAGATAGCACACCACCCTTTTCCTCCAATAGACAAGTTATACCATCACAAGAGCATCAAAGAGAGAGATGTGCAATTTTCCCAAGAGGGGCAAAAATTTCAGCCAAGTCTCTCACTCAAGAGAGAGTGAGTTATGTTAAGATGAAATTAATTTGATCCTTATTTATACAAAACCTCTAAAAAGTGTTTGTCCACATTTAGTTAGGGTAAACCAAAAAATAAGGGGGCCATCCCCCTTAATTTTGACCCTTTACAAATTTAATTTGATTTTACACATAAAGAAACCCTAAAAAGTGACATCAAGCCCTAAGAGGGTGACATCTTGGTACTTTTGGCAAGTTGTTGAACCATACGAGGAAGTCGTTGAGCCTCCGAAGGCTTTCCCTTCATGTGCTAGGGTATTCTCCATGGTGCAAGGGGTATTACTCATCTCAAGGTTCCAAGTGTCCATCAAATCATCATTACTACCACAAACCCTAGCCCTAGTCAAAACGTCAAGCCCAAGAAGTGTGGTGTAAGGCCTCCAAAGGCAACTCATTGGGATAAATAGGGCTAGGTGTCAACTCCAAGGTATTCTCTCTTGCCTCCAAAGGAAACATCCAACCTTTTTATATCCCCCAAAGTCTGGGTCATGGCATCCAACCTGTGGGATTCCTGCCCCAATGAAGGCCCAAGCTAGCTTGTTCCTTCAAAACGTCCATCAGACAAGGTCCTGCAAAGACAGATGAGTGTTCCCTCCAAGGGTCTCAAGTCAAATGTATCATAGCAAGTAAAATCAAATTTAATACAAGAGCCACCTAAACATGTGCATTAAAACTACTTCATCAAATTAAACAAGTACTCAAAGACCCTATCCAATTTTCCAAGTTTAGGTATGGGAGGGTTGTCAAGGTGACCTATTGGGTGAGTCGTTCCTTAAGTCAAGGAGTGTTTCCTAGGTGGGCCCTCTCTAAGTCATGTGGAGAATATGAAGTGGATGGGGGTAAGACTTTTGGGCATGGGGTTCATGACATACAAGGGTTCATATTGTCTCATTTATGGGTGCCTTTGTAGAGGGTGTGTTGCACCTTCATTTTCAATGCATCATTTTTCCAAGCCCATTTATTTGCCATTAATCAATTAAAGTCCATAACAATTGGGTACTCCAAAAGGGTAATATAAGACTTGGGAGGAAGTACCACAATGTCACTTGAATGGAGAGGTACATAGAGTGCCATAGGGGTAAAGAAAAGGTTGTAATGCACTTGTGTAGATGCCTCAACAAGTGGGACGTCTATATAATATGAATTTGTTTCTTGGAGGTAAATCAATTTTTTAGGAGAAAC
>ML806195.1:120651-131185 GCA_009831015.1 Picea engelmannii | reverse complement strand
TTGATTGGCATAAAAAAATGGAGTGAATTAGTAAGTGGAAAATTCCTTTTTTAGGTGAGTCCCTTTTTTAAAGCAAAGTAAAGTTCCATCATGAAATAATCATTTTTTTTTAATTTCCATGATATTGGTCTTCTTAAAATAAGTTCAAACTCTTAAGACCAAAGTTTTATCGTCAAAGTTCCATCAATCAAGTGAAATTATAATTTTTGAAAAAATTCTACTAAATTTGTGAAACTTCTACTAAAAAATATTTGTTCACTTATTTACTTACTCATAAGAAAATCTCTAGCAAATCAAAAGTGATCACAGTGGGCTTTAATAATAGGCCTTATAATAAAGCTATAAATATTGTTTGAGGAGACAATAAGTTTGCAACACCACACAAACGCTCATTACAAAATGCACATTGTTGAATAAAATATCAACTTAGCAAACAATAATAAGGGTTAGATCATATAGATTAATTTGTATTTTAATGGTAAAGTGCTCAATGGTTCTTAACGCAGCTCGCAGGTTTGATCCTCATACACTCTAGGTTGGTTGTAGGGTCGTAGTTGAAATCAGGTTGACTATCATTAGAACCTAGTGAAATTTCTATTGATTCTATTGAAGAGAGGAACAATTATACAATAAACAAAAATCTACCTCCAAGTTCACTTGAAGAGATACAAAACCACCTTTATAGGGATCTAAGACCATGATAATGCAATGATGGATAGAATATGGTACCTAATATATTTGAACGGTTAAATAAAAAATTATACTCAAAATGCCAATTATGCACAACTCCCGACTCTCAAGAACCAGAAAATATCAAACTTGAGATTTAGATGGAAATCATTTTGGAAGCTACTTCACTCGCTTAAGATGAGTAATACTACATCAAGTTGACATAGTCTTTCAATAATATACCCACGTCTCAAACATGTCTATCCAAGTTGCCAATCAAAACAACATTCAAGGTGAAGTGTAATTTGTTAGGAACCTTACACTCCTTTAGCATATGCAATCTTCTTTTCAAGGCCATGTAGACTTCCATGAATTGATATCTTGGTGTAGTATGCTCACGCTCTATTGTCCCCACCTCCAAGAAAAAGTCCATTTTCATCTCCCATTAACAAATGCTTGGAAAAGTTTTCATGCGAGCTTATCAATATGTGGTTTCCACCTTCAATGTAACCTCATTGGAAGCAATCCTCGACTAATCTATTACCATCATTTGTTCCATTTCCTTGAGCCATTCTTCTAATATTAAGGATTCAATGATTAATCTTATGACTTCTCAAAGATCTCTTAACTTGTTTTCTTTGAAATCTCTGGGACACATTTCTACCTATAGAAACAATTTAGTATCATAATCAACTAGTAACTAAATATATTGGCATGGTCAACTAGAGAACCTAGTCTAGTAGGCATCTAACTTGACCATACAAACCTACAATATAGCATCTTGTCCTACCTAAAAATTATACTTCATTCTCAAAGATGTGATCATGTATAACTTTATAAGTAATTTATGCAAAAGTATGGAGAGGTAGTGTATGTTCCAAAGTTATTGTCACTTCTAACAAGTGCAGTGGATTGCTACATACTGCATCCACAACACGGGAGATGGGATGACAGGTATTGACCATCATAAGTACAAAAATTTAAAGCATGAGTACAAAAATTCTCGAACCACATGAAGCCTGTAATAACACTTCAAAGTTATGGACCAATCAAATGTTTAAAAAAACTATTATTTTATATGTTAAAAAATAAAAAATAATTATTTCCTATGTTTTTTTTTTTTTAAAGTAAAAAAGGTAGAACCTGCTATATTAAGTTATCAGAGAAACATTGGCAAAATATACAGAGATATAGTTATGAGCCACCAAAAATGCTGTCATTTTACTGGAAACCAACATAGTTTGGAAAACTGTTTTTCCCTCTGTCCTGCCCGAAGGAAACCAAGACAGATGGCCATAGGTCAAGTTTACATGTAGCAACAACATGATTAAGCATAAAACAAACTAGCAAAGGAGAACCTGGATACCTAGTGACCTGTCGCCCTTGCCTGTCTACCACGTGGACCTAGCTGCGATGGCGAATGGCTACACACAGAATGGACATTTCCTCTTTGCTGGAGCGTTGGAGTACGCATCAAGGAGCAAGTCCAGACGTTGTCCCATGAGAAGGGCTCTGTGCTCCTGGTATGCCATGTGGCCTCGAAGTTCAAACACCAGAGCCAGATGCTCTGCACGGAGGAAAGGACCATGCAAGTCATGATTACCTGCGTCATCGAAGATTTTGTTCCCCACTTCCACGTTCATCCCAGCTCTGGCCTCGATCTCAGTCAGTTCTGCACCGGCCGCTTCCTCCTTCATCCCTGGTCTGGTCTCGTCCACGTTCCCTTCGGCGCAAGCCTTGTCCCGAGCCTCGTCCTCGATTGTTACCTGCTCAGCATGGCTGGTGGGGCTGTAGTCACCCATCCACGGTATCTCCTCAACGATGCACACAGGGAATTCTTCTGTCGTCTCGTCTTTAGGACCGCTACCATCCTGTAAGTCCGGCGCCATGGCTTGGGGTTCCGGGGTAGTCACGAATTCCTCCACGAACAACGTTTCTTCAACATAGCAAGTTGGAAACTCGTCCGCGATGCCACCCTCCAGACTGCTTCCAGGCTCAATTGCCATGGTATGACTGCTACGCTCTGTCCCAGTCTCAGCAATAATGGCATGCAGAGCCAATTGGTCAACGCGAGCCCTCTTCCGGAGAATGGAGGTCGCCATCGACAGAGCGCGCTCCAGGTTCTTCCTCCTTTGCCTTTGCTCTTTGTGGGTGTTCCAGGCCGAGCCACGGCGAGGCCTACCTCGCTTCCTGGTCATTGTTGCTGAGTGGTGGATAACAGTGCAGAGAGAATGCAGCGGAACGAAAGTGAGCCAAGACGATAAGGAACCCGAGCTACACCAGAGCTCCCAACCGACGGGGAGGTCCAAAACGAAAGCGAACCAACTCTGTCCAAGCGCTCGAAGTTTCGAATTGCCAAATGACAGATTCGTCGGGCTATCCATAAACCCTGTCATGCTGAGGGTGGTATGAGCAAGAGCTTTCGCACGAGGGAGGAGTCCCTCCTCCGTATAGCGGTTGTAATGGTCGGCTACCATCGTAAATGCAGAGAGGATGGGTGGTGGCCATTAGCATTTATGCTATGGCTCAAAGCAGAGCCAGGTGGCGAGGCATTGCCGCATGTCACCCCATCCAGGGCAATTATTTCCTATGTTAAAGATTAGGTTTGGCACAAAAAAATTTAAGTCAATGGAAATTAATATGATAGTGAAAGCTAACTCATAGCTATATACCGTCAAAGACAGTACAATAAAAATAAGGGAAGAGTTTTTTTTTTCCAAAAAAAAATTAACACATTATATTAAGAAAATAAAATTTTTACATCACCAATCCAGCTGCTATAATATAGTATAACACAAAATCTTGATAGTCAACACTGTGGAAACCACTCCTATACAAAAAAAGATACAGACTCCTTCATACTTTATAGAGAGGAGTTATTCTTGTAGTTAATCCAAAAAAGTATATGAATAACGCAAAGTTGAAGTCTCAAAGATACATTGGGATAGTAAAGGAAAAGGATTTTAAATTGTAGTTTTCATAAACCAAATAAAGTTTTCAGACATGTTGCATAGATGTATGAGGTTGTTAACATGTTGCATAAATGTATGAAGTTGTTAATTTCAATGAGTGTTTGATATTTTCCTATTGATATAAAGCATTTTGAAAAATTTGTTGTCAATCAATTATTATGTATTAACCCATGTATTGTGTAAATAATTCCTTGGTCCAACCACCCTAAACTTTTATCTTCGACCATTATCCCGACACGGGTGTAGAGCAGATTTGTGAATTTGTTACGGCAACGTAGATCGATCCATAGTGTCTTCCCTTCTACCTTCGCTAGCTAGATTGAGGGAATCAAGTTGTCCCCTTCGGATTTTTAGTCCATTTATGGTTTCTTTCTTATCTATTTCTTTCCCTCGCCTGTCATCCATTAATTTCGGGTTACTGCATAATGAAATTATATAAAATATTGGAAAATCTATAGTTATTTAAATAAGAGGAATAACGGGACTTACACTAGTCTTGGTTATGGAAAATAAGGGAAAATAAGGCATGGAAATAATGGAAAATAAAGGTAGAAACTATTGAGCAAAGGTAGAAACTATTTAATTGAGAATATCCCTAACTACCCCCGGTAAGTATATGACTAGCAGGAAATAGATTGATTGGAAATTTGTAATTCCTCGCTACCCTTGATGGTATGCCTTTTTCAACTATTTGAATTTTTTCTTCAATCCAATGTATGACACACATTTGTCAAACAATATCCTCCATTCCACTTACCAAATTGGGCCCATTTCATTATCCTCCATTCCACTTACCAAATTGGGCCCATTTCATTATTCAAGCCTGTGTTCACATTTATCTTCATAATCAAGATTGTGCTAGCTAAGGGATTCCTTTAATATATTCATTTGGAATGGAATGATAATCTTTGTAATTTTGGGTCAAATGTAGCAAACAAATGTTGTTTTATGAAAAACCTCACCAAAATGCGTGCAAAAATCAACCATAAATTTCTGAAAAATAATAAAATTCATTTTTTAATTTGAAAATCAATTCACTAGATTAAGAGTAAGAACAATAAGCATCTTAACCAACATCCTTACTTAAGATTACGTATACATCAATATCATAAGCTTGCATATTTAAATATGGCATGATGAGATAAAGTAACATTATCATTGTAAAGCAAGATATATAACAATCTGATCTCATATCACATAATATAAATTAAAAAACAATCACACAAATAGATCTATGTCATTTCATATGAAAATTCATTTTTGGTCAACCCATGGTTAATGAACGGTTGACTCAAATTAAAATAAAAACGTAATCTAGATTATTGTTTGTCAAGGGATCAAAATTTTGGGCATTACAAAGTAGCCTTAGTCAATGTTGTCGTAAATGGTGGAAAGGTATGAAATAAAATTATTGGGGGTTGCTCTCGCAATTACAAGAGAGAGTAGTTATGAGAGTACAAGCTTATTTTAAATTTCTCAATTTAGGTTTTATCATAAGGAAAATTTTATTGTATCCTAGACCAAGGAAGTTGTTTCGTTGATGAAAAGGCAAAGGAAGTTGTATGGTTGAAAAAGAGGTTTATTCAAGCTATTTTTTTGGTAGATTGGGTGTTAGGGGTTTAAAGGTAAAGAATACTAAAATTATTTTATTTTATTTTTTTATTTAGTGGAATCAGTAACTAGGACAGGCTCGTACTCGCGTGACACAAGGTCGATTCCGACTGCTACCACTATAACCTCCAGGTGTGCTACGGTGCCCACTATGAAACACACAAGATAAGGCGGGGGTTTTGAACTTGTAATCTCACATAACAAACTTCCTTTACATTTCCTGCTATTTTCCAATTGCTCTACACCCCTGAGGACGATACTAAAAATAAATATAGAGTAAAAGCAAATTCTTAAATGCATCTTAATGCTACTACTAATAATTAAGATAAATTCTATGGGGTGGTAGGTGTAGCGGGGTTCTCTTCAATCTTGATGAGAGAAGAAAAAGTTATTTAGATAACTTGGTGGCTAGAGATTGCCTCTAATAATAAGTTGGAGGAATGAGTGGCACTCCAAGAAATCAGTGTGTTACTCAAACATGATCTTACCTAATGTTAGGGTCCTAACCTGCACATAGGTAGAACAATATATTTGGATGTAATAAAGGTCAATATTAATAAGGCCTTTCAATCAAATAGAATAAGGTGGATGTAAGAAGCCTAATAGAAGCTTTCGGTTCTAGAAGAATCTTCCTCTAGATGCTTCTTTTTAATATAAATAGGAGTCGAGGGTACGAGAACCCTAACTTGGATATTATTGTAATAGAGCTCTGCTCGATTGGAGGTTGCCCCCTCGAAGAGGCCCGTGCACATTGCTTTCAGATTCAAAGTGTTATTTTTGTTATTATTATCTTATCATTTTAGTGCTATTGTGGTGAATGTTTTGGTTATACTGTTGTTATTCTGCTATTCTAACATTTTATTTATGTTCTGCATACATTTTATATCCGGTATATTACAAGTGGTATCAGAGCACTTTCCTCAGCAGAAAGTGTGGGTTAATTTTTTTTCAGGGTAGAAACGTATTCCAACATCTTTAAGCCACAAAGATCTGTCGTTACGCATATAAACCCGCAATTGAGGGATTCATACATGCAGGAAATACAAGTGGTACTTAAGCGCACATCTGTTGGCCACCCTTGTAACCCCTGTCGGTACCCCTTCGAGTGGTAGCGCATTAGACATGACCTATGTACGGATCGGCCTAGATTACCTGAAGCCCTCTTTAGATAAACCGATCGATCGCCTGACTGATATAGTGTCACCAAGAACAACACTCGGAAAGATACTCTCTAGTACCTGGGTAGTCGAGTAGTACCGCTAAGGGTACGGTCTATCCTCCTTAGTTAGTGCCCTGAAATATTGGTTCGAGTACTACTGTTGGACCCCACACGTATATCAGAGAGCTATAGCACAGGGAAAACCCTTGTCTGTAGAACCCTTGGGGACAGAAACATAAACAAATTAAAACAAACAAGATCTATTGTCGCGCAATTGTGTTCGGGTTGCCAAGTAAATACACATTTCTTTATGGTTAAGCATTTGGGCATTTTCTCTCTGTAGTATTCTTTAGACCAGAGTATAACTCCGCAGGTGTAAAAAAAAAAAAAAGTTTGAAAAAAATTTCACCATTATTTGAGACCTGTTCCATTGGATTCATCTCTTCGCCCTTATCACATTCATCCATATCATTTTTTGGCAAAATTTTTGACCCCGGCCGCTCCTTTTCAGTTCCCCCATCCTCATGGCCCATACCCATAGCCAAGACTTGGAATCTTGCTTCAACACCTTGCAATCGAAACCCAACAAGAAGTGAAACAACTCAGCGCCAATGTTGCAGCCATCAATACCACCATGCAGTCCTTAATGGAGGAAATCAAACAAAACCTCACCACCCATCTTGAATCAGTCTTTTTGGCATTCTGCACCAAACTGCATATCCCTACAGATAACCCTTCATCTTCCTCACCTCCACATCTTGAAGGTGACCATTCCTCTCATTCCAATAACTCTCAGAACCATCACTTTCAACATGACCTACGCCTGCCGCGGGTAGATGTGACCAAATTTGATGGCTCGGACCCCACTGGTTGGGTAACCCAAATGGAACATTATTTCTCTTTATACAACATTACATATGACTTGACCAAACTTCGATATGGTGTTCTCCATCTAGATCAAGAACGGTGGCAATGGAGAAAAACCTCTCGTCAAGGGTATATTGATTGGACACACTTTGTGGCAGAGCTTTATGAACACTTTGACACTGACACCAACCATTTGGGTCGTTTGACAAAGTTGAAACAATTAGGAACAGTGGAAGACTTTATAGCTACATTTGAGTGCTTGGCTTTTAGAACAGAGGGCATGTCTGATGCCTTTTTTCGAGAGTGTTTTATCAGCGGCCTCAAGGATGAGATTTGGGCCCATGTCCTCATTGTTCAACCTCAGAGTTGGGTGGAGGCTACTAAAAGAGATAAAGAATCACAACAGGTTGTATCTTCTCAAAACTGAAAACCCTCCTTTATCCCTCGCCCTAAACCAATAAATCTCACTACTCCCTTTGCTCCACTAAAGATCCAAAAATTGACCAGGGCTGAAATGGTTGAACGCCAACTCAAAGGCCTTTGTTATAACTATGATGACAAATGTTTCCTGGGCCACAAGTGTAAAGAACAAAAGATTTTTATGGCCATCTTCGACAATATTTTGGAAGAGGATGTAGAAACTCCCCTTGTGTCTGAGTCACTTGAATCCACTGACATAACCACTCCCTCAGACCCTCCCGAAGTAGAACCGGTCATTTCTCTCAATTCTCTCACTGGCTTCTTTGCTCCCCAAACCCTCAAGCTAATCAGTTACATCAAGCATCGGAAGGTCATTATTCTAGTTGATAGTCGCAACACTCATAATTTTATTCATCGCCGCATTGCCCAAGAAAATCATTGCTACATCCATGCCATCAATAATTTCCAAAT
This sequence comes from Picea engelmannii, assembly GCA_009831015.1. Lineage (NCBI taxonomy): Eukaryota > Viridiplantae > Streptophyta > Pinopsida > Pinales > Pinaceae > Picea > Picea engelmannii. Next base: position 123,016 of record ML806195.1, on the reverse strand, counting down.
CATGATTGCCAATGGTGGTTCCATGAAATGTGGAGGGCGTTGTGAAAATGTGTGTCTCCAAATTGGTGACTACCACCTTAAATCCCATATGTTTTCTATCGACATGGGAGGTTATGACATTGTGTTGGGTGAAGACTGGATAAGGACTTTGGGTCCCATTCTCATGGATTTTAAAGACTTAACCATGAAATTCGACCAGGAGGGCCGCCAATATAAGTTCCAAGGCATCATCGCTAGTTCACCTGAGATCATTAGTTCCCATCGCATGGAAAAGCTGCTCAAAAAAGGTCATTCTGGTGTTATCACCCAACTCCATGCCATACAAGCAACAGAGACACCCTCGATCCCGCAAGACCTCCAAGCCATCATTTCTAAACATCAATTGGTCTTTTCCACTCCCCAAGGACTCCCCCCTTCCCGTGGTGTTCATGATCATTCCATTCCCCTTGTACCCGAAAGCCTTCCTCCCAATATCCGTTTGTATCGTCACCCCTTTTCCCAAAAAAATGAAATTGAGAAAATGGTCCAAGAACTCCTTAATGCAGGAGTTATCCACCCTAGTACGAGCCCCTACTCTTCTCCTATGGTCATGGTTCTAAATAAAGAAGGTTCTTGGCGAATGTGTCCTGACTTATGTGCCGTCAACAAACTTACCGTCAAAGACAAATTCCCCATTCCTGTCATTGATGACCTCCTGGATGAATTGAGTGGTGCCCAATTCTTCACTAAACTAGATCTTCGTTTGGGCTACCACCAGATACGTATGAAAGAGGTAGACATTCCCAGGATTTCCTTTAGAAATCATGAGGGCCACTATGAGTTTTTGGTCATGCCCTTTGGCTTGTGTAATGCCCCCTCCACCTTCCAAAGCCACATGAATCATGTCTTTGATCCTTTTCTTCACCATTTTGTCTTAGTTTTCTTTGATGATATCCTCATCTATAGAAAAACCTGGACAGACCATCTTTCTCACGTGGATCGAGTTCTCCATCTACTCTCTCAGCACCAAGTTTTCCTGAAACAGTTTGTTGCCGTCCTTATACACACTTGCAAACGTGAGCTTGAGTTCGGCTCACTTAGCGTGTCCTTGGAGGCACAATGCCTAGGTTCACAGCCCACACTGTCACTTTGACCGGAACCTCTTCCATCTAGGCTTACTCCTAGGGAAGCCAAAGGGGGTAGTCCTTAGTTACTAGATGAATTAAGTTAGATTCTAGGAGTTAATTTTAGTTTGTTAAGGTTAGAGGGGATTCTAATCCTAAGATGCTAAGGCAACCATGCAATATGCAAGGGTTATCATGACCAACAAGTCCTTTCCCTAAGTCAACTAAGACTAGTGCCTATAGATTGGGCAAGGGGTCAACTATGTTTCAAGGTGGTTGATTACAAAGAATTACAAGTTACAAATTTACAAAAGAATAAATTAATCCAAAATACAATTACTTACATGAAAGAATTATTCAATCAAAGAATGACATGTACATTTACTTACAAGATTTACCAAAGAATAAKATATTACAATCTAACCAAGTATGTTGAATGTGTGCAGGAAAAGAAGACTTGAGCATTCACCACATCATCATTCACACTAGATCATCAACAAATTACTTCATCAATAAGATTATGAATATTAAGCACAATATTATGAAGGAAAGAAGACAACCTACACTCTTTACTATCAAACCCCCCAAAATTATTAGATGTGGCCAAGGGATTAAATAGTTAGGCTTTCCTTAAATATTTTAAGTTCATTTGGCTTTCACCAAAGCCTCCTCCTCCTGTTGCCAAATAACTGTCGGGTGCTCAAGATAGTAAGGCAATGAGGCCCACCCTAGCTTCTCAGGTCAGTCCTGACAGTAAGAGTTCTCCCGAAAAGGATCCCCTTAAGGATCACGGGACGGTACCCCGCCACTTCCCCCCGGGTATCCCTCAAACCCATTTTAGATGGTGGAGATGGTGGTCTAAGGTACCCTAAAATAGTCTATTAAGTATATATTAATTAGGTAGATTTTTAGGTGGTTACAAGAGTGTTTCAAGAGTTTTAAGTCACTTAGAAAATGCAAAATAATGAGATGGTCGAGACTTAAAGTGCTCAAAAAGTGTTGTTAAATCTTAAACCATTAAACACATCAACACATAAAAAGGAGATGAGATACAACGCTTAAAGAGAGAGATACATTTAGATCATATGCACATCACATTACTTGATTAGATATCATGAATCAATAGCAAGAATAGCTTGCCTTAAGAGATGGGAAGAAAGAAAATTTAAGTGTTTGCCAAGTTACACCATTCCACAAGTTACAAGCCCAAGACGTGGCTATCAATAGAAAATAAACAATGAATCCAATAACCACTTAATTGT
>ML806195.1:69370-99185 GCA_009831015.1 Picea engelmannii | reverse complement strand
CACATTGCTACACACATCAATCTACCCCCTACTCTTGGCCTACCTAACTCTTCAAAAGACACTTCTATTGTTTCCCAAACTAATGACTCTATAAACTCTCTTAGGAATTTGGAGGTGGCCTAGAAATCTAGGTGGATAATGTTTTTTTTTTTAAGTAAAAAAAGAGAGTTGGATCCTATTATACTAACAGAGACAAAATACATAGTTGTGGGGGGTGCCAGTTGTCCCGCCTAAGCAGGAAACCGAGACAGCTGGACATCCCAGTCCATGTGGCATCATAGTGGCCAAGAGGTCTGTATTTAACAAAATTGTCACTGCTAGCTCCTGCCCGTAGGAAACCAGGAGTAGCAGGTATCGGCATAAGTCTAGTGTTCTTATCTGAAACAAAGACATATATAAAGCTAACTGTCCATCTATGAAGACTATGTAAACAAAACCATAAGCAAAATCCAGGTCGAAGCATCAAGTAACCTCAGTGGGAGCGTCGTTGTCCGCAGTGTGCCGCCATCGCGCTGGGAATGCGTAGGCTCTAGCACATGTCGGGCATTGTTTCTTCGGTGTAGCTCTTGAGTGCGTAGCGAAAAACATGTTGAGCCTCTGCTCCAGCCTCACTATGTGAAAGGTCTGGTCTGCTAGAAGATTCCTTACCTCAAAGATGAGGTTGAGATAGCCTTCGTCGACCATGGGTGGCGGTGCCTGGGTATTGTCTGTCGTCAGTCCATGCTCCTTGTCTTTGGTGGGTTCAGGAGGAACTTCCTCCTCTATATAGCAGGGAACGTAAGGTTCGTCTTTGTCGTTGCCGCCCTGAGAGCTCGCTCCGCTTGCCATGTCGGGGGTGTTGTCCAAACCAAAGTGCATGCAGGTGTGATGATCCTCCGGGACTGAGAGTGAATTGTGCGTAGGGGGACTGTGAATGCCTTCGGTCGGGAGCTCCTCCACAACAATGTCCATTCCCCGCCTTCGTCGTCGTCTGGTTGCTGCTGCAATTGCCCTTTCAAACTGCTCCTTTCACTTCCGACGTGATTTTGCTGCATACCAAGCAACCCCCCGTCTTGGTGTTCCTCGAAGTCGTGGCATGTCGCTGCAGAGTGGCAATGCGGCTAGGCGAAGTGGCCTCACCAGTCTTACGAAAACTAACTCATAGCTATCCCAATTCTTCTGCGAGACAGGGGTTCTCGGGAGCTCTCGATAGCCGGGAGGTGCAATGCATACAATGAGCCCCAGCATGATGCTTATTCCAATAACCACTGCCATTCTAACCTCCATTAAAGCCTGAGACTGAGTGCGGGTACCTTCCCCTTGTGCGAGCAGGCTCCGCGCTTGAATGCATTTGTGGGCTTTCATATCGAATTAATGGTGTTTGGATGCGGGCCAGTGAGTGCCATGCCACTGCCTTCCCGCATCTAGGTGGATAATGTTGTTGATGCCTCTTCCAAACATTAATTTATGTTTTGTTTCAATTAATTATTTGTTAAACTATTTTTTTTTGTTGCACCAATTTATAAGGATTTATCTTTACAAACATTTAAGCATGGTATTTAGGATGGTTCGACTTTTAATTTTAGTGGTTTCTCCTTTGTTGACAATGGCACAAGATGGTCTACTTTTGAAATGTATAATTGTTGAATTGGTTTGGCAACAACACTTTTTTTAATATATAAACCAAATGTTACTATGAAAAAAAGATAAGATAAATAGTTATATCTAATCTAATATATCCTAACAATCCATTCAAACACCTGATTTACATAAATTGCTAGAGTTAAGTATATGCTTTAATAGTTTACTGTGATACTAGTACATCTGTCTTGTGTTCAAGGCAATTGCCAAGGTCAATTGTGTTAATGAAAATGAAATAGGATAGTATATTCTTTAATAGTTTAGTGTGATAGTAGTACATTTGTCTCATGTTCCAGACAATTGGCAAGGTCAATTGTGTTATTGAAAATGAAATAGGATAAATAGGAAATATAACTACAATTGTACAAGATATGTAATGTAAGTTAGCAAATAAGAAATAGATTGGACATCATTATATGTCTTTTTCATTTTTAACTCCAAAGTAAAAATCTCTTTTTCTTTTTTAACTCCAAAGTAAAAATCATAACTTTATATAGAATAAAAAAGTGATATATTGGATCACATCAATCACGTTTCAAAATATATCTAGCAAAAGCCTATATGCTTCCTACATGATCATATATCATCTTCTATATATCAAAAAGAGGCTTGTAGCATACCCTTTTAAATTTCACTATTAGTGGCTTCGAGAAAAATATTTTAATGATTTAGTGCATGAGCTATGGAGTGACCCGAAATTCTTACAGGAAACAGACTGCCAACGTCGGTTTATCTAGAAGATGAAGGACTTAAAAGTTATTACAAAGAGATGGCAAAAGAAAAAAAGGATCAGGATGCAAACGAATTGGATTACTTGGAAGGTAATATAAAACTATACATTCAGAGACTCTCGGAAGGTTCCAATCTTCCTGAGGTCGAGTCTTCTCTTATTAAGTTTGAAGCTGAAAGGAACAAGATTTTAAAATCTAGAGAGGAATTGTGGCGCATTCGGAGACGAGCCATTTGGGTTCAAAACGGTGATCTAAATACTAATTTATTTCATTAGTATGCTAACCACAGGAGGAATAGCAAACATATATGGGAGATTAGTAATGATTTAGGAATTATGCATAAAGGCTAGGAAGCTATTGAGTTAGAGGCGGTAAATTATTTTAGAAGTTTCTTCAAGTCTTCAAATAATGACATTTCTACAGAACAAGTTGAAGTGGTTAGTCTATTCACAAGGATGATTAATGGGGATGAAGAGAGATATCTTTGCAAGCCTATAACACTTGAGGAATTAAAATCAATTCTCTCCTTGTTTAAAAAAGACAAAAGTCTCGGACCAGATGGTTGGACTATGAAATTTTCTTTACACTTCTTTGACCTTGTAAGTGAGGATATTCTGGCCTTAGTGGAGGTAGTTCGGACCTGTGGGTGTATAGCTAGAAGCATAAACTCTATGTTTTTATCATTAATCCCTAAAATCAATAAACCTCAACAGTTCAAGGATTACAGGCCAATATCACTTTGTAATCTGGTTTACAAGGTGATATCTAAAGTGATAGCTAATAGGATTAAACTGACTCTTTTGAGAGATTTGTCAACATAACAACTAGGTTTCCTGGAGGGGCGCTAGATACATGATGCTATTGGGACAGATCATGATTGTATTCATAGTATTAAGAAGAAAAGTTTAAAGGCTCTCATCCTAAAACTTGACTTGCAGAAAGCGTACAATTACATTAGTTGGGACTTTCTTAGGATGGTTCTACTTCAAATTGGGTTTGGATTGTAATTAACTAATTGGATCATGGTGTGTGTGAATACAACATCCTTTGCAGTGTTAGTTAATGGGGAGGCATCCACATTTTTTAAAAGTGGTAGAGGCTTGCGTCAAGGATTCCCATTGTCTCCACTCCTCTTTATTTTGGTGATGGAAAGCTTAAGTATATTATCAAAATCAAGCCAACATGAAGGAATCATAAAAGGTATTAAAGTATCCAGAGTTATACAGATTCTACATATCTTGTTTGTAGATGAAATTTTAATCTTATCAAATGCTACAATAAAGGAATGGAAAGAAATTGAGAGATTTGTACAGTTGCTTTTCTCAGTCACTGGATTATTGATAAACCATTTAAAATCAACAGTTCAATTTTATGGATTACTGGATCAAGAAGTTCAATATTTCAAACAGTTTCTTTCATATAACTTCTCTGACTTATCTGTGGGGTTCAAATACCTAGGGTATTTTTTAAAAGTTGGTTTACAGAAGAATGAGGACTAGATGTGGCTTCTAACTAAAATTGAAAAGAGGATAAAGCATTGGAGCTTTAGATGGTTGTCTTTGGGGGGTAGGTATACTCTTTGTAAAGTTGTATTGGAAATTCATCTAGTATATTGGTTATCCCTGGCTTCTATCCCACTTTCTATTCTTCATAAGATAAGGAAATTACTGTTCAACTTTTTATGGAACGAGAGTGGTGAATCAAAACATTATCATCTATGCGGCTAGGAGGTTCTAGCGCAACCAAAAGGCTTTGGAGATTGGGGGTTTCGTAATATATTTTCCTTTAGCAAAGCATTAGCGGCATCGATGTTGTGGCATGTTCTAACCAAAGATGGAATATAGCATAATGTGATTAAGGGTAAGTATTTTCCATATACCACTATCAATAATTGGCTCAGATCATAATCATTTCATCAACCAGGGGCTTCCAAGATATGGAACAACCTGCTTAAATAGGTCCATTTGATTAATAATTGGATTTGCTGGAAGCCTGGCACGGGTCATCGTGTGGCTCTTGGAAGAGATAGAATTATGGGTTTGGGCAACTCTTCCTTTCTATCCCTTCAACTCCTTAATGCACTCAAGCAGAGTCACTTTTCAGTTTTGGCTCAGGTTTGGAAACCTCATGAATAGGATTCATTATTATCGACGTGGAGCAGTAGATCTGATTTGGTTATATGAGGAAGTCGTGCGACCGAATGGGATCGATTTAAGAGAGAAATTCAAGCATCGGGAATCACTCTTACTGAGAAGGAAGACGAGCTACAATGGATAGGGGGTGACTCCACATGTTCTCTTTCGGAAAAGAATGTATATGGGGCTATATTTTCTATCCAAAATCAGCCAATGATCTCAGGTTGGCAAAAGCAAATGTGGAAGTGGAACATACAGTGAAAAATAAAATTATTCTCGTGGTTGGTTGTGAAAAATAAGATATTGACGTGGAAGAATCTCCAGCTCGGGGGGTGGAATGGTTCAGGACAATGCCAACTTTGCAAAAATGACGGTGAAGACAATGCACATCTCTTTATTTTTTGTCCTTTCACAAAACTAATCTGGGAAAAACTTAAGTCATTTAAAAAGAATCTACAGGTTTGGAGAGGAAATGACTTAGATAAATGCTTAACAAATTGGACTTCGAATAATAGTGTTTTTCCTTGCCTTGTGGCCAACACCTCCTGGTTTATTTGGAAAGAGAGAAACACAACGATCTTCGAAGGTAAGGAACCTTTAGTATACTCTATGGTCATAAAGGTACTAGGAATTTATCGTTCCCAAGTGAGCAATTTGGTCCTTCCTACTATTCTCTCTTGTTGGATAGAAGAAATTCTTGAGTTTCCATTGGTGTGTTTTGATGGAGCTGCACAGGTGGATGGGTATTGTTGTGGTGTGGGGGGTATTACAAAATTCTCAACATCTTTAGTTTACAAATGGTTTTTGAATTGTGGTGTTGGAACAAACAAAAATGCTGAACTTATGGGGGCATGGGCTACTCTTTTCATAGCAGATCATTTGTCCATTCACCACTTGTAGGTACTTGGGGACTCAAAATTCATCATAAATTGGTTAAACAAGAAGAGTAATTTGCGTGTTAGCTCCCTTGATGGCTGGAAACAAAGAATCAAGTTGCTAAGAAAGAAGTTTAGGGCCACAAAATTTGATCACATTTATCGAGAATTTAACAAGGAAGTGGATGAGCAATCCAAAAAAGCTCTCTTGGCTCCTGAAGGCAATATCGAGCTTCAAAAGTGGTCTAGAGGCACAACAGGCTAGCATAGTATCATCAACATATATTAGTTTTTCTTGCTTTTTGTTGGGAATTTTTTCTCAGACTTCAGTTCAGGTACCATTATCTACAGTTTTCTTTCTGGTCTGTGGTGGCAAGATTTTATTTGGTATCTTTTTCTTATGGTTTGTATTGGGAGTATTTGATTTTTTTTCGGAACTCTTTATATGACCCTATTGGGAATGTAATATTTTTGTATCCCTCGGATGTTTCAGTGATGTAGCTGCCACATAAATAGATGTTGGACTTGTGATGTAAACTTTATATTTCTATTAATATAATGGTGATAATTTTCTTCTGGAAAAAAAAGAGAGGCTTGTAGCCCTTCCACATCAAAATTATATATTACACAAAAACATCAAAGTTTATGGATCAAAGTCAAATATTGATTAGAATATATAATCGTGCAAGAAACTATAATCAAAATCAAGATCATTGGTTTAGCCTCTATGAATGTGAGATTGCAATATATTTTATTATATATTAACTTTAATATTATTTGTATTAATTATATCGTACATTGTTTAGAGATGTGATTATATTCCTTCTTGTGTATATTCACTATTGTAAACTTATTTGGACATCGAATAATAAATAAATGAATATTGAATATATAAATTCTTATATATCTTTCGTGTTTCCTTGCAATTGGTATCAAAGCCAGGATGGGATTGGACACCATATCTTCTACACTTACCAACATTTGATAGTTTCCTAGCCAAATTTCCAGGCGAAGAGGATGACATTGTGTATTTGGGAGTAAGACAGGATGTGAACGAAATCACAATTGCTCTATAAAGGGAGGAGATTCAAGAACTAGACAACTCAAAATCCTTCATGGCAACATAATAACATGTCAAGTGAGTCCTACTTGTATTGTCATATGGGCTTATTTCCAAATGAAGTCCAACAATGAATAAACCGATGTTTTTCATACATGATCAGCCTCAACATGAATGATCTCAATGAATGGAACAACCAAGTACCCCTCGAAATTTTGGAGGAGGCATTAGACATCAAAATGAAAGAAGATTATTTCAATATAATTCCTTTAATACACTGATATCATTGGACTTTGGTGATTGTTTGTGGGCTTAAGCCAGGAAGAGATGAAAATCTTCCTGGTGTCCCTTGGAGACTTTCGTTTGTATTGCATTTCAATTCTCTTGCACACGTTGGAATAAAACAATGTCATGGATATGCCATAGCAAATATTGTTGCCAATAAGGCCCACATAGATGCAAAAAACTTAAAATGGTATCAAATGTGGTCTCCTCAGCAGTCGAATAGCTTGGATTGCTAGTTTTATGTTATGCGATTTGAAGTGGATTTTGTGAAGAATATAATTTCACCTCGTTCTTTACCAATGCACATTATTTTCCACCTATTACATTCTTATTCACATTATGACAAGTATGGGGGAAGAGGAAGATAACGAAGGGTGAACGAAAGTAGCTAAAAAGGCTCGACAACAATTGAAAGGATTTATTGGATCAATCCAACCAGAGGAGAAGGATTGGACGGATGCATTTTCTGAAGGAAAACTGTGCACCATTGAAACTATTCCCTACTATACTCTGGAGAAAATTTTAGAAGTGGTTGGAAATTATTACAAGGTTAAGATGAGCAATCTAGTGAGAACACCACTCGTGCCATGTGAATATGTAAGGAACCATTGGAAACATTTTTTCTAAATTTGGGAGGTTACAACATCAATATAGCCAAGGCATTTCTTTTTTCTATTGATAGCTTCATGCAATTTAAAGTTTGGGTTTTTGGTTGACAATATTGTAATAGTTAAAAAAACGAAATGGATGTGGATTCAAGCTCCCACCAACAACGGGAATTTTACTTTGTTGCATACCCATTTTTGGAGTTGCCTAACTCGAAATTAGTCGAGAGAGATTTTGTAGAGGATTGTAAAATCACTGCTGAAATAGTTAACTGCTTAATAGCCAAAAGGAGAGAGTGGCATGAAGTTCTCGAGAAAATAAAACCTCTCTTCATTGAAGAAAATTCCTACAAAGAGCGACGTAGTGAAATAAGTAAAAGGTTATTGGAATTGAAGTTCAATTTCAAGAATATAAGAGTGCCACCAAATGTGGGGGGAAACAACAATGTTTTCTCATCTAAAGTCGAGATTGGTCGAGAGGTGAGAAAACTAGAGTCACAAATAAAGGAAGGGTGGAATACACAAGTGGAAGAGAACCACTTGTTGAAACACATAAAAGATATGGAGAGATCAAGAGGACAAATTTTGAGTATTGAATATTAGAACCTTAAAAGGAAATTGAAAGATATTTGGAATGAGAAGAAAGACTTGAGGGACATAGACTAAAAAAACTGATCTATGGAGGAAGACCTCCAATATTATAATGTTGAACAACATACTCACTGATATCAAAATAATGAACTTTGTTTGCAAATGCGGTTCGTGACGAATGATGCGATATTTGATTTCTACATGGCCAACCAGAACATTTTTGATCTGGAAAAGAGGTCCAAAATTGAGGTTGAAAAATTCATGAGAATGTGGAATGAAAATGAGGAGTTTAAATCCAAGTATTCGTCTTTACCCATGCTTTGAGGAAGAAGTTTTTCAGGAAGGGATGACTTGTAATATACCTTATTTTATATTACCTTTAATGTTGTTTGTATTAATTATATTGTCTATATTAAGTCGCATTCATTGTTTAAAGACGTGACTATATTCATTCTTGTATATTTATACATGTTATTATAAACCTATTTAAACATTGAATAATAAATAAATGAATATTGAATATATAAATTATTATATTTCTTTCGTGTTTCCTTGCAGAGATACTATAGAACCATATGACAAATAATTCCTTGATCTATATGATGCACAACATAGATAGAGATTAAATACAACATAAAATAGATTAAAAATAAAAGAATCTAGGAATCTTACAACTATATTGATGTCAACTAAAGGTAGATATATCAAAATCAAAGTATAACTTGAAACATCTAAGAGCAACAAGTGAAGGAAAAAAACTTGAATTGTTGGGGTCATAATGTTGCACGCTGACATAGCGAACTAGTATCGCCATAGCTACCAAAATAGCTCAAATGTTTGCTAAATTTAGAGTAAGAACAATAAGTAACTTTTTTTTATACGAGTAACTTTTTTAGAGTAAGAACAATAAGTAAAAAAATTAAAAAGAGCCTCATCAAAAAAATAAGGTAAGGATTAATGAGCCACTCTCACAAGGATGATGAATTGTACACCATGAATTAAATGGCAATTTATGTAAGACAAATACAACTAAGAAAACTAGTGGATGAGTTAAAAAAATCAATTTCACTATTAGGTACGAGTTAAAAAAAAATCAATTTTATTATTAGATATGCAACTATAACTTTATTGTGCCCTTCATAGTAGAGGAGTTCACCACTATCACAACATAAAGTTGAGTCTACTAGTATGAACACTAATAGTGATAAGGCAAGGTTCTAAGAATTTTACATGGATTAATAACACATTTTGTATGGGTCTCAAAGTAACATTTATAATGTTGAACCTAAACATTTTAGATATTTTGCCGGTGTATAGAGGTTTATTTTTTCATTTTGGAACTAACCAAGTGTGTACCTCTTATGAATCATTTATACTCGCATCTACAATGAATTTAATGTAATGGATGTAAATAATCGTTATAATGTTTTCTTAAAATTTGAATTTAATGTAATGGATGTAAATAATTGTTATAATGTTTTCTTAAAATTAGATTAAATTGTACATTTTTTAATTTACTAGTGCAAAAGAAAATATTAAAAGATGATATCTTGATTAATGAATATATATATAATTGTTTTATTTTATATATATATAATTGTTATAATGTTTTCTTAAAATTAGATTAAATTGTACATTTTTTAATTTACTAGTGCAAAAGAAAATATTAAAAGATGATATCTTGATTAATGAATATATATATAATTGTTTTATTATATATATATATATATATATATATATATATATATATATAAAAGTTTGTTTTTTTTAATTTATATTAACATGAATATGAAGATTTTTTTTTGAATTTTTTATTAATATGAATCTGATAAAAAAAAAATCTTTTTTATTTGAAATTTGTGTTAATATGAATTTAATACGAAAAATTATCTTTATTTTCCTTGAACTTTGTGTTAATATGGATTTGATATTAACACAATACGGTTTAAGTTTTAATTTACCATGAACCCAATCATGCCTTTTCAAGAGCATGCATTCGTAATGTGTGAGAAGATCAGAGAAGCTTGTTTCATCCCTGATCATTTGTCGAGAGTAGAAGATAATGGTGGAGGTGTTTTATAGCATTTGTACAACTTAAGAGGTAAAGTTGTTTCATATATATTGAAAGGATTTTGGAGTGAGAATATGGACTAAAAACTTTATTTGCTAAAAAAAAAATCATAGCTTGGCAAGGAAAACATCAAGATTAGTGTTGGGATGGATAAAATTTTAAGACGTTCTGTAGAAGTAGAAAATATGATTCATAGCTTAGCAAGGAAGACATCTAAACAATTTTAAGACGTTGTGTAGAAGTAGAAAATGTGATTAAAGTTATATTAGAAGTATATGGAGGAACACCATAACGATCCTTTTCTCTAAGATATAACGATCCTTTTCTATATAGTGTTCTTCATCACTGATGAAGAGTGACAATTGTCATCAAGAGGCAAGAATATCACACAATATGGATCATTATAGTTGGTATCATATTTTACCAGTGCAAGCCTTGGAGCATATATTTTTGGGGGCCTTTCACATAAGGAAAAGGGATGTAATAAAGGATGTAATAGAAATATAAATATATTGATGCATTTATGATTTTTTTACCAAGTGGATTAAATTCAATAAAGTAAAAAAAGAATCGATAATTAAGATTGTTAATTTTTTTTAGTTTGTTTTTAGCTAAATAGGAATAATTTTTCAAATTATTTTAAATGGGAAACATAGTTTTATAACAATTTTGTTTATAGTATTTATGAAAGTATTCAAATGTAACAAGGTCATTTAGCTCGGTGGGCTAGTTTTGGGTGGTTGAGTGCTTTGAACTTTATGCAAGAGGTCTTGAGGTTGATCCTTGAGTTGGTTGTCTTCATTATGTGCCTTACTCAATGTTCATGCCAAGTCAAGTGTTGCAATTAGCGGCGACAAGTTTACACGGAATACCATGCATGAAATACAAGAAATCACACAAAAATTTCTCCATGAGATTTTCCTTGGAAAAAAACAACAAAATACCAGTACACCATACTATTCCAGAGCCAATGGAAATGTATAAAGTACCAAAAATGTCTTTGTGAGAGCACATATATATGTGACATGTAAATAATTGAACCAATGAACCAATTACATGCATTTATGTGAGCATATAAGTTGATACTTAAGTTCTCTATAGGAATCACACCCTTTGAGTTGGACTTTGGATAGGAAGCCATAACATGGATGAAATTATGGGTTTCATGTTTCACATGTAATTTGAATCAAATAGTGGCATCCCAATAACTCTCTAAACTATTGAATCCATGTGATAGAGTGGGAATTTGATGAGTTATAGACAATCAATAAGGAATATAATTATAATAAATTCAATAATTCATAGTCCAAGGAAGTATACAAAGTCCTTCTATTAGATAGTAATCAGAAGGACAAGCTAGATTATCTATAAACAAGGGACTTATAATCCACTCATTTCACTAACATGGATCTTCTGCAAAAACAAAATTGTGTTCTATGTTTTTGGTGCAATTCTTAGTGCAAATTTTTGCAACCACTAATCAAAAAGAGGCATATGAGGATGGTGTTGTTCTCTATTGATTCATTGTTTGGTTACTTGCTAGCAATTCCAACTAAGTAGCTAGATCTCTATTTAATAGAGGCGCACAAAATACATTATCATGTTGAATTAGTCCTTTGTCTTATAACACATCCAATGCAAGAGTCAAAAATAAAATTAAAAAATCCAATTCAAATTTCTAATTAAAGGAAAATTCTACTCTTGAGATGTGCATGCACAACACTAAGATAATCGATTATCTGGTGCTCAATACACATGTATACACCCCATATGTTTGGTTGTAGATAACATCAATTCTTATGGTCTTAAGCATTCAACCATTACACATAACATTGTGTATATAGTGTACATAACAAGCATTGATAAAAAAAAATCCAATAACTTTTCAATCTAGCTACTTTGTTGAATCAAGGATAGCATTATAGTTTCATAGTGACATGGCACACATGCATACCTTCTATCAATACAATTAAATATGTAATAGAGCTATGGGTGCAAACAATGATTCAATTAAGAGTTTGATTGGGTTGTATTAAAGGTCCCATGCAACGTTCAACCAAATATATTAACCCAACAATCAAAGAAATTATCAATGTAAATTATTTCAGTGTTGTAGGTATATGGACAATGTCATCCATTAAAGACGAGCCCAACCAAAATCAATTGGAAATGGTAAACCTCAATTCAGTAGTTGAGGTTGTTCTTGTATTCTCACTTCCCTAACCTAGGAAATCAATAATTAATGTGTCAATTAATTGGCCACAAATAGAGCATAATTATTACTAGCAATCATACCAATCAACTTAGCATTGTATCTTGTCAATTAAATAACCATCCATCAAATAATTGAGAGTTGGTTTGTAGATTTAATTAAACAAAGACCAATGGCTCCAGAAATAATAAAAAAATGTAACCAAGCATCGACACAGTGCACCAATGACCATGGCAATGGATTTCATTATTGTAGTGAATAAATAAATGAATTGGTGATGGCATTTACACTCATTTACCAGAAAATAACACTCATTCAGAATAATTCATCAACCATAGAGAATATAATGCACCTTAGACATACATATTTTTACCCTGGAAACTCAAATGGGAAAACTAACATTTGATGGGATTTGATTATTTCTCAAGAAATAATTACAAAGGGTGAGCTATGCGCTCTTAAATGAGATTTGGATGCATGTGTACTCACTAATAGTATTTGCAAATGTTATGGTTCATGGAAAATCTTTTGCTCATGTGTGGATAGGCTCAATGGCTCATTTGTCCTCTAATCTTCAAGCAGATTGCTTCTTTGAGCCCTCTTCTTCTTCACTTCTTCTTCCCAAGCTTCAATTCTCTGATGGTTGTGGTTGGTTGTCCTTTCCATCAAGCGGTCCTTTCCAAGTGCTAGTGCAATTTGGGTGGTAGAAACATCCCATGGCTGCCATCTTTCAATACTCTATAAGCAAGTTTGAGTAATGTCTTGCTACCCACTCCTTTTTTTTATTGCCTTTTCCCATTCTCCTCAAAGTGCTATAAGATCCTTCAAGGCCATGAATTCAATGGTTTTGATACATATGATCATAAATGAAGGACTTATATCCCACTCATTTCACCAACACAGATCTTATGTGGAAAAAAAATGTGGTTCTTTGTTTTTGGTGCAATTATAAGTGCAAATATTCTCAGTTGTTAATCAACAACGAGCATTAGAGGATGGTTTTGTTATGTTCTGGTCCATTTCTTGGTTGCTTGTTTGAAATGCCAATTAAATAACTAGAGATCTATTTAACAAAGGCACACAAATATGTTCTCAAGCTGAATTTTTCCTCTGTTAAAGACATCCAAAGAAAGAGTCAAAAATTAAATAAACTAAAATTCAAATTGGCAATTGAAGGGAAATTATTCTCTTGAAATGTGCATACACAACACTCGAGTAATCGATACTCTAGTTCTCAATATACATTTATAAACCCCCATACATTTTGTTGTAGCTAATATTAACCCATGTGGTCTTGAGAATTCAACCATTATACATAATGTTGTGTATATAATTTACACAACATGCATTAACAAGAAACCAATGACTTGGAAAACTAGCTACTCTATTGAATCAAGGATAGCACTATAGTTTCATAGTGACATGGCATACACACATACTTTATATCAATTCAATTAAAGATGCAATAGAGATATGGATGGAATCAATGATTCAATTAAGAGGTCAGTTAGGATATATCAAAGGTCCCATGCAGTGCTCAAGAAAATTCAATTAAGAGTGTGCTAGGTGGGCACACCAGAACAATTCATTAAGCTTATAAGGAGTAATGCAAGTGAAAGCACGCCAGAGTTACTGAACACTCTGAGGAAGGAAGCTCTGCAAGGGATGCATTGAAAAAGAACAAGGAGTGCACTAGAGATAAAGAGTTTAAATTTGAGCTCAAGAGGAAGAGCGTCAAGCTGTCAGGAGACCAGAAAGTTGTAGTGAAGAAGAAAAGGGTCGATACCCTTTAGAAGTTTGAGCAATTACAAAGCTCAGGAAAGTCAGTGCAGGTGTGCACAGAATCCCTGCGAGGTGTGCATAGGTCGAGGACCCATTTAGATTCAAAATTGTGGGAGAAGCACAAGTGGGTGCTCACACTTCACCAAACTGTTGAAGAAAGCTCAGGAGGAGTAGCGTTTTTCCAAACATCAGCCTAGGCCGAGCAGTCGAGCTCACAGAAGTGATTCAAAGGTTGAGGCATTCGGACATTTTGATAAATCCATTGTCGAAAGGAAAGTGCAATGTATAGGGGAGGAGAAGCTACAACAACCATCATCTGTTGTCAGAAGAGATCCGAACCATCATATTAGAGTCCAACGAAAAGAGGAGTGCGCACGGAGGAGAATAGATCTCAGACACTAGATCTGTGTGCATGGATTATGAGCTGTTGGATCCAGGTAAGTAGTATGAGATTTAACCCTTATCATCCTTCGGACTCCGGAATTCCGAAAGTCCGAAGGTTTCTCATACTTAGGTGCAAAGGAGACAAGTCTCCTGAAGTCCCGGGGAGACGAAGTAGATCTGGATCATCCATCAATCAGGACACGCGTCCGTAGATCATAGAAGGTTCAAAGCCTCAATGCTCTAGGAGAACAAGTACACAGGGTGGGTAGAGTCTAGGAGACCTGAAGCTCCGAAGTCCCATAGTGCATCCCAACCATTGAAGCAATAGGATAGGTGCCATCAGATCCTGGAGTCCAGAAGGTCGACACTCCAGGAGGAAGGAAGTTTTTTGGCAGGAGTTCTTAGGAATACTAAAGCCCCAAACAGTGGATCTCATCCCTACCATTGATCTCGGTGGACAAGTGTCACCAGATCCAACACTCCAAAGGTGAGGCACTCTAGAGGAAGTTCAGGTAGAAGCAGTTGGGGTCGAGAACACCTGGAGGCCCAGAGGTGAGAGTTCATCCGAGTCATCCATCATAGTTCACAGAAGGCGCCAGATCTGGAAGTCTGGCGACTGAGTACTCTGGAGGATTGGAAGTGTCATGCTTTGAAAATCCCTGAAGCCCAGAGTAGCAAAGTAAATTTCCACCACTAATCTCAGTGGACAAGTGTCAACCAATATCGGAGTTTGGCACTCTGGAAAATCTGAGTAGAAAGTGGTTTGGGGTTGAGAACTCCTTAAGGCCTGATGGAGTCACTCTCAAATGTGGATTGGAGGGGGACACGTGGCAGAAGACTTGGGGATCTGGATGTTTGGTACTCCACAGGTTTTTGTTGGAAGGATCACTAAGGACTCTCAAAGCCAAAATCCCCGGAGCCAATCATAGTCTTTGGCTACCGATAGAAAGAGGATCATTGATCTCTTGTTGCGTGTGTGTATTCAACGATCCAGCAGTTCGACGAACCTGTGGAGTAGTACTATGAAAAGTTCTGAAGATCGGAGCACGAAGCAGATCTCGTCCGTCCATCATCAGGGGCACTTGTCAACAGATGAGGCAAGGTATGGAAGTTCGAAAGAATTGGGTATGGAATAATGTGGGTTGAGGACTCCCGAAGGCCGGAGTCCCAAAGAGGATTTCCATCGTTGGTTGCTAGAGAGTGGAGGACCGTAGATATTGGCCTTCAGAGGTTTTCCAATTCGACACTCCAGGGAACTGGAGGTGTAGTGCTGCGGGAAGTCCCGAAGCCCGAAATTGTGAATTGGATTTAAGTCGTTGATTTGAAAGAGGAATGGGAGTCATCGGATCTACTTCATAGTTTGGCTCTCCGGAGGTATAGCGTGTTTGAGTAGGTAGAATGGTCGAAGCCTGAAATACTGAATTTTTTTTTGCGTTGTCGATCATGCCAGGTATTGTGGGCCGTTGATCCTTATTGTTGTTCAGGACTTCGCCCATTTAGTTGTTCAGAGGGATTGGAAACTTGGGGTGTTGAATCTCTCGGAGCTCCGGAGCGCTCGAAGTAACACGCATTTTGTTAAGCGCTTGGACACGGCCAGGGTCATATGAGGATTCCCGCCAGGGAAAAGGGGCTAGGGGGGGGCATGTAACATACCCACTGTGGCTTAATAGATTTTTCACCTTTTCCTCCTTTTTCTCAAGGGACAGAATCCCCGAGTTCCTACGAGGTCCTAGATCAGGCTAGCTCTTCCTGTCGAAACCTTCACTAAACCAATCCACCGGTTCTTTCATTGAAAATCCATCATGTACAACTCAAGCACCAAGCACAGGCTTCACCTCCATGTGATCATCGGTTATGACCCCAGACCAAGCCAAGAGTCCCCTTTCGCAATTCACGACTCAGCGATGCTCAAGAGTCAAGTCCTTCGACTCTTCAAACCCCGAAACCCGAAATCGTACCTTCGTTGAGATCGATGGTTGCGAATCTCCCCCCCTGATTCAATGGTCCTTGATGATATGGATCCAACAGTCCAGATCTCTTTGGAGTTTCGTGAACCGGGAGTTCACGATGCAATGACTCCAGAACTCCTGTCACTCAAATCCCTGAATTTCAATATGGGAATTCGTGTAGGAGATCAACGAACTTCATTAGTCTGGATCTGACGGTCACTATCCCTCCTGAGCTTAAGGGCGTTGAAGGACACTCAGCCTTAACCCCCTTGCTGTCCTACGAGATCCAATGGCTTACAGGGTTTCATAGCTTTCCTCGAACTCTAACCGCTCACCACGCCTCTCCTCCGATGGACGGTCCAGATCCTCCCAGAGTTTCGTGAACCGGGATTTCGCGACTTGCGAAGGAGAGGTGTCTTCCCCTTTGGTCTCCTGGGTGCCGAAACACCGAAATGTCAAAACCTATTCACACTAAGCTAATTCATAGTTTCGCATACCAGGACTTCGTGACTTGCGACGACAAAGGGTCTTTCCCTTTGGTTTCCCGGGTGCCGAAACGTCAAAATGACGAAATCTAATCACGCTAAGCTAATTTGGAGTTTTGTATACCGGGACTTCACAACTTGCGATGACAAAGGGTCTTTCCCTTTGGTTTCCTGGGTGTCGAAATGTCGAAATGCCAAAACCTATTCACACTAAGCTAAATCAGAGTTTTGCATACCGGGACTTCGTGACTTGCGACGACGAAGGGTATTGCCCTTTGGTTTCCCGGGTGCCGAGACACTGAAATGTCGAAATCTAATCACTCTAAGCTAATTCAGAGTTTCATATACCGGGACTTCGCGACTTGCGACAACGAAGGGTCTTGCCCTTTGGTTTCCCGAGTGTCGAAACGCCGAAATTCTGAAATGTCGAAACCTATTCACACTAAGCTAATTCGGAGTTTCGCATACCGGGACTTTGTGACTTGTGACGACAAAGGGTCTTGCCCTTTGGTTTTCCGGGTGCCGAGACGCCAAAATGTTGATGAACGGGTTTGAATACTCCGGGACTTTCAGGACGTTGCCAAGTCCACACTCCTACCTATGCAAAGGTTAAGGTCGATGGGCAATAGAGCTCCGATAGATCTTTCAGAGGGTTCTTGGGTAAATTATCCCTAGGCTTGGTGAACTGAGTAAAAGTCTTCCTAATTAGCCGAGCTATAAATTCGGTGGTAGGGGTAAAGCAAACTCGTGGGTTTACTATCATGGTAGTCCATTCGAGGGAGTCACTCCAAATCTGGAGTGCGAGGAAACTTCTCGAGAGAAGTGCCTTCGGGAAATTGAACCAGGGCATAGCGCGAGCCAAGTAGATAGGACAATTCTCAAGGGAACGGACTCGTATTCTGAACCTACTCATTCTATACATAGACCGATTATGGTCATATAAGTATAAGCATGTATCCCTTGTCTCCAAATCAAAACATAGGCAAACACTTCCATACAAAAACCATTTATGAGCTTATAAACATGAGCATGCATTCAATTCAAAAATACAAGACATAACACTTATCAAAAAACACCAGGTGTGACGCGACTGCTGAGAGGGGTGCTCGTTTCCACCCAACCGTAGGCTTAGTGACTCCAAAGGGATTTACCACTAGCTACCCCCAAGCTAGACCATGATGCTTGAGGTTCAATTTTCTACTTCTAGCTCAACGGAAGTCAAGGACGAAGGTTACTCTCCTTCTCCTCTGTTCAAAACTCTCTGTGTTTCCAAAGTTTCTCCAGTTCTTCCCCGCGATCCTTGTCACGTGTGTTCTCTCTTCCCCCACTTTACCACATTTCCTCTCTTTCCTTTTCTCTGCAAGATTGCGTGTGGCGCGAATTTCCCCGTCCGCGGTTAGGTCTGGGAGTTTTTACAGATGGGCGATCACCCCCATCCCCTCATTAACTCTTGAGGAGCCTCCCCACCTACCAATCTGACGGGAAATCCATTCTGGGGTCAGAGATTTGCTTTGGTCTTTGAGCAAGTAAAACTAGTACGGTACTGGCTCGGTGGAAGTTAACGCAACCATTCCAGGTCCCTTCCACCACCTCTCATTAGCCATCGTGGTCTCTTTTAGCACATCCCCCTCCCAGTAGCCATGCAACACATATTCATAACATATTTTTCATTCATCGACCTTTTATAAAAAGGTCCATCAAATCAAACATTCACGTCTTTGAGTTTGCCATAGTTCTTGGCCAATATAGTTATTTTTACAGACTAGGGGAAATAGGGTGTTACAGGGCGAATTTGATATTACAAAGGTAACAAGAGGTTGGCCCATGGTTTTTAGCCCAAAGCCACATGGAAGAATTCGTTGATGTATAAGGGGCCCTCGCTAAATGATTTTAAGGCACACGGTGTTGATGATTAAAATTGCAACGATGAATTTTGCCTACAAAGGATTGCTAAGCTCTATTGTTTATTTATGATAATAATAATAAACTAGTAGGTGGGACCCCCTTGTAGACAAGAGGCACAAATATAGACATGTTACTCTATATGTTGTTGTTGTTATGATTTTTCCTACACCGTCCTATACATTTGATGATGCAGTCTTGGTTTCATAAGGTATGACAAATGGGTGGTTGATGTAGTGTTGTTAAATGTTGTTGATATTTACTTGCGATAAAGGGCAGTTCTATGGATATGAGGATTATGTTGTTTACAGGTGCTATGTTATGTTATGTTGTATCATTGATTAATAATCCATATATGATTATAATTAAATGGGATCTATCTCAAAACAAAAAGGGAAAGGAACTATGGATAAGTCCTAAGGCCATGGTAAAAGATTACATATAAACTTTAAATGAATATATAAATTGATACAAGTGGTGGACCTAGCTGCTATACTATGTGATTTTGTTTAAAATATTATATGGAAGCACATATGGTAACGTTAACATATGTTATTATGGTGACATGTTTTGGGTGGCGCACTATACAATGGATATGGCATCGGATCTATACAATAGATATGGCATTGAATTATGCAATGGTTAGGGTTTGATTTTAATGGTGGATGTTATGTTAGTGGGTTGGCTCATACATGGAATTGAATAGGGCTAGGTGAGGAAGCGACGTGCATTTACTACACGTCACTCCAAACCTCCCTTGAGCCTGTCACCCTAGCATATTTGCATTTTTCTCTGTTAGTTGTGGAAGCTCCGTGATTTTAGGTTTGGAAGGGGAAAACTCAATCCAACTCGTCATTGAAGCAATTTTTCACAGGTATGTCCCTTTTCTTTCCATCCATGATGGACTCTCTATATTATGAATCAAATGGTGGCTCAGGATTGCATGGGTTCTGTGTTTTCTTGAGTTTCTGACTGAGTGTCAATATTGTGTTATGGGTTCTCGGTGATTACTGCGAAATGTTGGCATTTTTAAGCAAAGTAATGGGTGTTATTGATTGTAAAGTTAGAGCAATGGTTATTGACTCAGTCAGCTTGGTTTTTTATGATGATTCTCTATGAAAAATGGTAACATTGGTGCAACGAGCTCTGAGTTTTATTGATTGATGGGTTCTAACCACCAGTCTAGGTATCAGTCGTTGTCAACCTTGTTTCCTCTTGGTCGTTGTTGTGATTCTTTATCCAAGTTGCAAGGCAACTGTCGACATTGGTGTGGTTCTTTTTGGCTAAGCCTGAGACAATGTTTGTATGGCTTGTTATTTACTGTCATTTCACTGGAAGCTTTCCATAGTCCAATATTGCTTTTCCCAGAATGTTTAATAGAGGCCTATGTATGTATCAAATGTATACGAGTTGTGCTCTGGAATTATTTTCACAAGTGTTTTCACACCCCGCTTCTCTCATCTCTACTATAACAACCAACTGTTATGTTGTGAAGCCTCACTGTCAATTGTTTTTCGAAATTTATCGACCTCCCGGGTGTTGGAAAGAGAAATGGTCTCTCTGTGTTTTTTAGTATCCTTCATTGCTTGAATTAACCCTTGTTTCCTCTTTGCAATAAAGTCTTCGAGGCATCTGTGTGTGCTTGGTTCGTTGAGCTCGAATTGCCTTGTTTCCACTCGGGCATTCTCTTATGGTTCTGTCAAGATCTCAGGGTTATAATTTGAAAGATTGTGGTGTTTTAAAGGAGCATGGCTCTCTCTTCTTCCAAGATTATATTGGTTACTTGTGGTTGCTCCTCGGTGGTAAATTCTTGAGGATGTAAAAGGTTATGAGTTCTCTATGTTTTCTAAAGTCAAGGAGACTTTCACTACCTTTCTGCATTTAAATTTTAAAGAGCTCGACTTGGAGTCTGACTTGCTTCTACCTTCCTCGGGCACCTTCTGAGGTCTGTCAAGATTTTGGGTTACCACTTTAATGATTGTGGTAATTATAAATGCACGGGATCTCTCACCGCAAAGACCATCTCTTGGTCAAATTTCTTTGTTTCCTCTTTGTGATGAATTTGTTTGAACAAGAAGAAAAGAATGGTTATCTATAGCCTGAGATTTTTCCTTCTAGTCGATTATGGTGTTTCTTACTGTGTTAAATCCTAGCATGATCATTATTACGTTTAAAGTTTCGAAGGAACATGTGTGAGTGATTGTTTCACCAAGCACGATCATGATTCTGTCAAAGTTTAAAAGAGATACATGTGTGTCAATATGGTTATGTTCTCTTCATACATCTTATGGGAATCACCGTGCATATTATGATTGTTTTAAAATGAAGTCTGTACATATTAATGCACATGGGTATCAAGCTCAGGGATACATATTTTGGTTTGATTGTTATTGTCGAAACGAGATTATATCAATTACATTGTCGAAGACCTGTGTGTATGATAGATTCATTAAACATGATTGGTTTCTGTCCAGATTTAAAATGAGACCTATGGGTGATTAAATCGGGCCCAATTTTTGTTAGATGGCAGTGGTTGTTGATTGTTTATCCCAGGTCTATTATTGTTGACTACCAAATATGAATGTTGGACATAGATAACAGGGATCACTGTGCATATTTTTTTTATTTTAAAAAGAAGAGATAAGTGTTAACACATGTAGTATTGTGGTTCGAATGGTTATATTGTTATTGTTGAATTGGAAATCTTTGCATAGTTAGAATACACAGACTATTATCAATTGAAGAATTATAGGAAATTAAATTTTTTTATTGAGACAACAAACAATCTGTATACAATTGAGGAATAGTTAAATATTTTGGTCTTGGAAGTGGATGCTTTTTGGATTGAAATTGAAAGAGAGTTATGATTGTTGGTTGATTTAATTTGTTTTATGAACAGTATTTGTATAATTCCCTCTCATTTTCTCACATTTTCGCTCATTATAAATCCCCTCATGATCCCAAATTCATTTTGCATGCCCTGTTCACTAAAATTAAATTAAAACTTTGTATGACAATGATAAAAAATGACATAGAGATAGATGGTAGCTGATATGTTTTGGTATTGCTTGCACAGTCATTTATTTAATGAATTGTCGAGAATTAATTGTGTTCTTACTCCCTATCATAGTATCACTTTTTCATTTATTACAATCCCCCCAGATATCTTATGAACCCTATTTCACCCCCTGCTCAATTGACAATTATTAAATATTTTTTATGGATTGGATTGCATGGGTCTGATGTTAATTCTTGAGCCACACTTTGTTTCATATTAAGAGAATGTCATGTATGGTCTGTAAAGATCTAGTTCCTAATATTGTTGCATACAGGATGAGCTTCTTCAGCAGAGGAATCATGGATGAAACAATAGGGGCATGGGAAACTAGAACAGACGGCCTAGAAGACCCATATTCTCAATACATTTTGATGTTGATCCTCAAGAATTAAACCATCTCTTTCAAGCTAGATTTTTCAATTGGATTGGGCAAGGAATATTCCAGCCTAGACCAAAGAGGCATCCCTTCCAGCCCCAAAATGTTCTTGGAATCCATGTGCCTCCCCATGTATCTTTGCAACCTTAAGTTCCCGAGAATGATGGATGGTAGGAGATTGTTCACCTAGCAGTCTCCCACCATCGTGGTTGGACAAATTTGTCATTACCTCCTCCTCCTCTACTTGTAAACCCAATTTCTCAAATTTCCCCTGCACACTCATTTGTACAGTCCTCCCATGCAAGAAAACGACTCAAAATTGAGGCTCACCATGTGCATGACAAAGGAAAAGTTGTTGTTTCTCCCTCCTCCCCTTCAAGTGACTCAGCCAAGTCAGTATCCTCTCATATGCACTTGAGGGACGACTTCTACCATGTCATTTGTGAGATCAAGCCTCAAGGTTCCACTCAACCTAAGGCTATTTCTGGGAAGTCCAAAGGAGACAACAGTGACAAAGGAAGAATTTCCTCTCAAAGTGGAAAATATGGATTTTGATTATGTTTTTATAATTGATTTATTGAGGACAGTGGACGGTGGACTGCAAAAAGTTTTGGACAACAAACTATCTTTAGGATATTCTGAATATTTACGTGTTTTTTATATAATTTGAAATATTTCTGATATTTAAATTTCAAATTGGGAAATGATTATGGGAGCCACAAGGAAGCATGTGTTTAGTTGGTTGTCAAATTACGTTTATTTTTATTAAGAAATAAAACGGAGTGACAAGGGGTCCCACCTACTAGTTATTATTTAATAAAAGACCCTTTATTATTATTATTATTATTATTATTATTATTATTATTATTATTATTATTATTATTATTATTATTATTATTCCTTCCCCTAAACTAAAGATTAGTCAAGTTTAGTTAACTTAACTAAATGAGGTATTTGAACTAATTCAACTAATTTGGAATGCATAAAAGCCAAATGAGAAGGAAGAAAAAGAGGAGAATAGAAGAAGAAAGTATACTAAGGTTTGCTCTTGAGTTTTATTGAGATAGTTCAGTTTTCATTCATTTTCAATTTATTTAAGGCCTAGTTCTCTTTTTGACAGTAGGCTCCTATTGTAGACAACAAGGTTCAAAGTTGAATCATATCATTCAGATGTTTGTTTTAGAGGTGTTGATCTATCTTTGATAGTCTGTGTAGACTTGACTATTTATGAATTGAGTTTCATGACTGATGAAGGATATTGTGCAGAGTCAAGTGAGTAGCAGTCTGTGGCAAGCTGATCTAGATTTTAAAATTCAGCTTTTACTTCTTGTTAGAGTCCTTTTGTATGGTTTTCATCGGGGATTTCTAACTTTGACCTTGGTCCATGCCCCACAGGTATTTTTGTAAGAGAAGGATACTTTTGATTTATTGGAATGAAATAAAGTGATTTCTTTCTGTCTCATTTGTGTTAATTTGTGACTTGGTATTTTTGCTTTTGATCTCCACATTTACTTTCTGCAATCTATTGTATTCATAAAATTACATAAAAATGTTATATTTTGCAATGATCTTTTATTTAAAAAAATCATCCTAAGCCCTTGTAATTAATACTTTTTGATTGGAAAATACATTTTGAGGCTATTAACATAGGGTAATATTCTCGACTATCTTGCCTTAGCCAAGCAAGATTTGAAAATGCTTGAGTAAGATAAATTCATATCTTTTCCTCAACATTTATTTTGGCGACCATACTAGGGATATCTTCAATATCTCTCTGGTTGATTATAAGCTTGATTATCATTGAATTTATTTATATTGTTGTTTTTTATTCTTTGATTGTTTCTTTTCTTCATGACTATACATGTTGCAAGGCGACCCAATATTGATATCGGTCTTAAAGATCAAACCAACATTATTTTGACCTTGTTTAATACCATATTAGAGACTGCTAATACTCATATTGAGCTTGAACACTTGTGGGCAGTGATTGAACAAGAGATAAGTGCCCGAGAACGTTGGGAAGCTAGGAAAAGACAACCAAGGAATCAACTATAGATTTTCTTTTTCCTGAAGTTTTGATCTTCTTTTCATGTCTTTAAACCCTTGCATCTCTAGGAGAAGAAGAGGTTTATCACCTGAGATCAACCCTATTGTTGAAATAGGAAGAAGAAACATTTTTTTGTCAGCCCAACGAACTACTTTGAGGAGAAATTTGTCTGATTCATCTAGTTCGTCTCTCTCTCCCTTACCTATCATTCACAAAATGGCATCTAGTGGTGGCTTCGGTTGTTTTTGGTGGCACTGGAGACGCTTCTTCATCTCAACCTTCAACCTCGTCAGTGATTGGCAGCTTTTATAGCCATAAAATTCTGGTCCAATCAACTACAAACCCCGCCAAGATCATTAAAAATTATGGTCTCTTCCAATTTGAAGAAGATGCTACCACTACTATGTGGCATGTTTCCTCTCCGCTAAACTTAGCACCTGCCACTCATCCTCTTCCCAAATTCAAATAGAATCTCCCTAAGTTTTATGGGAATAACACATACACTACTAATGAACACTTGGTGGCATTTTCTAATGCCTGTCATAACATAGGAGCCAATGATAACGACACTTGTATGCGCTTATTTGTTAATTCCCTTGAAGGGAAGGCATCATCCGATTTCTTTAACCTTCCTCCTAAGATTATTTCTACTTGGGAGGAGTTAATCTATTGGTTCAAGTCTACCTACGGGCATTCTAAGAGCCCAGTTGAGCAGTTACTGGAGTATAATAACATCACTTACAAAGATAGTTAAACTATCAAGTCTTTCAACTTATGTTTCACTGAATTATATAACCAAATTCCTGAACTCATTCACCCTCGGAACCAAGCCGCCTTTATGCATTATTATAATGCTCTACCTTCCCCTTATTGTCATAGGCTTGAGTAAAAATCCATTGATAATCTTGGTTCCTCTCTGCATACTTGTTTATAGTATGAAGAATAGCTTGAAAGAAGAGGTCTTCCCAAGGGTGACTCAGTTAAACAGACGGACATGTTCGCTCTCTTACAGCTTGTGCAAGACATGAATAATCGAATGATAGTGTATGAGTGGAAGGGAAATGTCCCCTCACTTACCCCTGGGGCCTCATCTTCTTCTTCATCACCCTTCAAGAATCCTAATGAAAATAACTTTCAACCTAAGGCCCTCATGTCTCGTAGTTGGTGTAACTTTTGTGAGGAACACCATGAGGAAAGTACGTGTGAGGTAAAGAAGAGTGCCAAAGATCATATCTTTGGTAAAAATCCTTAAACTACAATTATTTTTCTTGATTTTGCAGAGCTAGAGGATGTCATGATCATAAATACTAGGAATAAATCCTATGCTCTCAAAGGCAAATATGATCGTCCTCGCACTTCTTCTAGTCCAAGCTCATCTTCCCTCTTCCAAATACAACATTCTCAATCAATTGGCTAATATTAAAGCTGATGCTACCCTCCTGGACATGGTTGTCGTCCCTGAGAAACAAAAGCATCTAAAAATTTTCATGGAAGGAAAAGATTCCATTATAGCCAACCTCTCACAAGAGGTAGATGAAGAGGATTAAACTGTAAATAAAGTAGATATACATAACTTTAGGCACCCTGTAAAAAAAAAACCCATTTTTTATTTCTATAAAGATTATGGACAAAATAGCCCATTGTTGTCTCATTAACGGTGGTTTAGGCCCAAGTGTAATGTCGAATATTATTATAGAAGAGCTAGGCTTGTCTTGTACAAATGAAAATGATAGAAGCATGCTCTCTTATAATAGTCTACAATAGTCAACCATAGGTGAAATCAAGGATGTGACCTTGGTTTTGTGTGCACATTCTGAAATAAGGACAACCCTTAATATTCAGGTAATCGATATGCCAGTGAGTAATTAATCGATCATCTCAGGAAGATATTGGTAAGCTTTGATGGGTGGATACCTCTCACTTGACGGGACACACTTATCCATTCCTCGGATTGGTAAAAACATCATAGTCCTAAGGGAGGGAAGGATTTCACCTTATATAGAAAGCATCCCACAGCCTAATGTGAATTATATCAAGGAGGACCTAGGAGTGTATTCCATCTTTCCAGATGAGGACAACACTACCTTGGAACAAATCGACATAGAGGATGGGATGTGGCATATGCACTTTGATGGCTCATGCTCCAATAAAGGAAATGAAGCTGGTATTATCTTGTACTCTCATGTGGGTAAAATTCACAACTTTTCCTATAGGTTAGAGGTTTCTTTCACTAACAACATCACAGAATTTGAAGTGTTACTATTACACATTGAGAATGCCTATAATTTAGGATGTGGTCACCTTACAGTTTTTGGGGATTCCAAACTTGTTGTAAATATTGTACGTAACATATATTCTCCTAGCAACAATTTAATGAAACGTTACACCCAAACTGTTTGGGCACTTATCTCGAACTTGTTATCTTTCAATTTCACTCGTGTTAAAAGGGAATTGAACTCAATGGCTGACAGGTTAGTTGTTTTTATAGCCTCTCTGAATCGACAACTTCTTCCACAAAGACCTCATTGCACCTTTCAATATTTGTATCGTCCACATATCCCGGACAATGTAGAGTCATGGCAGGTCTTCCCTAGTGATGAGAAAATATGTGATTTCATTCAAAATGAACCTTATAAGCCTAAGAAAATTATATCAATGGAAGATAAAAAAAACATTCAAAGGGATTGACTCCTCTAGAAAGTTCATTTTCATCGAGTGATGTAGGCAACAAAGAAAAACATAAAGAAGAGGATTCGAAAAGGAAAGTGGGTGAAACCATTTCCTTGAACATTGGAACACCCTAGTGCCCAAAGAATGTTAAAATAGGTGCCCAATGTTCTGATGAAGAAAAAATGAAGTTCACTGAGTTGCTTGGTGAATTTCAAGATGTTTTTTCTTGGTATTATGAGGATCTTCATGGTTTTTATATTTCTCTTATACAACATGCCATTCCTATCAAGGAGAGTATAAAACTGGTTAGTAAAAAACAAACACCCATTAACCCTACACTGGAAGCAACTATTCGAAAGGAGTTGGAAAAACTCTTGAAGGCTGGGATAATTTTCTCTGTTAAGTATTCCGAGTGGGTTTCTAATTTGGTTCCCGTTTAGAAAGAAACTGGTCAGATTAGATTATGCGTTGATTTTTTCGCATTGAATAGAGCCAGTATTAAAGACCATTTTCCTCTCCCTAATATGGAAATGATTTTGCAGCAAATTGCAAGGTCACAGGTGATGTCCTTACTTGACGATTTTTCTGGTTACAATCAAATCAAGGTGTAAAGGACAGATAAATTTAAAACCACTTTTATTACATGTTGGGGCACTTTTTCTTATGAATGTATGATTTTTATCTTATCTAATGCAGGTTCCACTTTCCAAAGAGCTATGCAAATAGATTTTGACGATTTGATCGGCAAAATTATTCAAATCTATCTTGATGACTTAACTGTGTATTCTAAAAACCGATCAGATGATTTTGGTCATCTTAGAAAGATTCTCATGCGATGCAAGAAATTCAACATTTCTTTAAATGCTTCTAAGTATATTTGTGGCGTTACCAAAGGAAATCTCCTTGGGCACATTGTCTCTGATTCAGGAATAAGCATAGATCCCAAAAGGATTGATGTTATCCTAAATCTTCATGCTCCTACTTCCAAAAAGGAGGTTCAAGCCTTTATGGGTGTTATCAACTTTGTCTGTAGGTTTGTTCCTGATTTTGTTGTAATGGTCAAGCCAATTCACAATCTTCTTAAGCAAGATCGCTCCTTTTCTTGGATGCATGATGTCGAAAATGATTTCGTAGGGATCAAGAAGGCAATCAGTTCCGCACCGGTTTTGGCAAGGCCAGATTTTGAGAAAGAATTTATGATATATACAAATGCCATAGAGGAAGCAGTTTCTGCTATCCTCATGCAATGTGATGACAAAGTTAATGAAAAACCAGTGGCTTACATGAGTCAAATCTTGTCAGGTGATGAGTTCAAATATTATTATATTGAAAAGCATGCTTTCTCTCTTGTTAAAGTTGTTGAAAAGTTTCTCCACTTCATCTTAGGTAAGCACACGTTAGTAAAAGTCCCTTTACCTGCTATCAAGTTTTTACTCTCGCAAACTTATCTTTCAGGGAATCTTGCACACTGTCTTGCCAAGATCTAGGAGCATGATCTCATGATTATGACTTCTAAAACTATCAAGGGACGTGAATTAGCCCTTCACTTAGCGCAACATGCTGAAACAAGTGAAGAAATTGATGAACAAGATAGCTCTCTATCAACAATGTTTTACATTGACAATCAAATCCTTCCTGTATCTGAACATCCTTGGTATAGAGATCTGGTTTATTACTTGCAAAATCAAATATGTCCAGATAACTTAGATACCCATCCAAGAAGAAGGATCTGTCTCGAATCTTTTAGATATGTCATTATAGGAGACTTCTTGTTCAGAATATATGTCGATGGTATATTACTTCGCTATGTAAACAATGAGGAAGCATAAAAATTGTTGCAAGAGACTCATTGATCTTCAAATTATGTTATTCATGCAGGAGGTCACTTTTCTGCTAAAACTACTGCTTTCAATATTATCAGGAAATGATACTATTGGCCTTCAATTTTTCGTGATTCTTATATTTTTTCAAGATCTTGTGACAAGTGCCAGAAGTTTGCAAGGAAAGAACGTCTTTATGCTATGCCTTTACAATCTGTCCTCCCTAACTTTCCTTTTTCAAAATGGGGTTTGGACTTTATTGGTCCTATTAACCCTCCATCTTCACCAGGGCAAGTTTTTATCTTGACAGACATAGATTATTTTACGAAATGGACTGAAGTTGTCCCTCTTAAGCATTTCACAGGATGAGCAAGTGATCCCTTTCCTTGAGACTGATATTTTTTCCATATTTGGTCTTCCTTTGGAAATTATTACAGATAATGGTCCTTCTTTTATTTCTACTAAGATGACCCAGTTTTGAGCTAAATTGGGGGTTATAAATTTTACCTCATTAGCTTATTATCCTCAAGGTAATGGGCAGGTCGAGTCTACTAAAAAAAATATGGTAAGAATTATCGAGAGGCTCATTGATGATAAGCCCCGTCAATGGCACACTCTCCTCACTTATGCCCTTTGGGAAGATCCCACTACCACCAAGGTGAGCACTGGTTGCACTCCTTTCCAGCTTGTTTATGGTCAAGAAGCCATTATGTCTATCGATCTGGAACTCTCCTCTCTAAGTTTAATGCTACAGGTTGAAGAATTAAATTCTTTCGATGTCTCTCAAAGAATGAATGCACTTTTGGCTTTAGAGGAACAAAGGACGTTTGCCTTGGATAATATAAAGAGAAGACAACAAACTGTTAAAAGATATTTCAACAAAAGTGTCAAGACTGTCAAATTTAAGGTTAATGAAAAGGTATTGTTGTGGGATTCAACTCATGCTGATAGAGGAAGGCATTCAAAGTTCCAAAATTTATGGTTGGGTCCATTTAAGATCTCTTTTGTCCTGGGTGCAAATTCTTATATACTAAAAGACTTACAAGAGTGATTGTTTTCCTATAGCACTAACAGTTCCCACTTAAAGCACTATGTGGAACCAACTTGAAAGTTTAATGTTGTATGGAATATTTTTTGTATTATAGTTTGTTTTATTT
>ML806195.1:19821-35784 GCA_009831015.1 Picea engelmannii | reverse complement strand
GGATTTTCAAAGCAAAGCAATGGCCAATCTCGTCAGGAATTTGGCCAGAGAGACCATTTCCTTTGAGGTCAAAGCATACACAACAAAATGAATCAACAAAGAACACCATAAGATTATAAATACATGCTCAATATGACCTGCATTGTAATAATAAGCTTAAATGACAACCCCAAGAGCTTAAAATCAATATACATTAAACCTTTGGATTCACATACATCGATTCTAGACTTTTCATATTGCCAATGACTGGGGAAGTTTCTCCTCCAAGGTTTAGATGAGAAAGGTTCCTACATGAAACAAACCCGAACAAATAAAAACATATGAAGCAAATTGTGAATCAGAACTAAAAAAAAAGTTGGTGTAGAAATAAGAAAGACTAAGTTCCCAGTACCAACATTCTTTATTTCCAGTGTTATAGGACTGAGTACTGGTCTCATCTGATATAACATGAATTCTAGTGGAAAAATAAAATACCAACTTACAATGCAACCACATCGAAGGTGACATTGTTTCGCGTTACACCCCTCCAAGAGAAGTGGTCATTCGATGTGGCATCAATCCACTCATACATCATGTTATCAGTATCACGAAACGACTTTTTAATTTCCAGTAGAGTTGCTCCTCTAGAAATCAAATAAAAGGCCTGTAAATAACCCTAGAACAATTTGAGCTGATTAACTACATTACCCAATAAAAAACTCATTGCAAAATACAAATATACTACGTTCCCATGACAACACAACATCATGAAATCTCATTTCCTCGATATGTTTTTGAAAATAAGAACCCAAACATTGATTTAGAAAAGTATCGTTAATGGGTTAACTTACCATCATCTAAACTAATAGATAAAAGACCAAATGCGGGAATAAATATAACTAAGAATGAGAGATACACGCTAAGTTTTCTCCAGGTTTTCTCAGTGTTTGTAAACATCTTTGTACTTTGAAATTAGAGCCCGGGGCTTGGCCATGGAGGTTGGCGATGCCCGTCATCGCCCCAGCCCCCCCACGGCTAAGGCACGGTCCCACGATCGGGACTTTTTGGAGAGAGTCTATCCAAGATCACTTGGGTAGGTTGATCATTGATCATTGATCCTTGATACTTTTCGGCATCGACAAGATAGGATTGGGTTTTAGAATGTATAGCTTAAAGAAAGTTATGATTTCGATTAACACAAGAAAATGAATTCATCAGTCTCAAATGCCACATGTCTTTACCACGTAAGGGAGTTGTATGGCCTAGTTTCATCCTGAGTCATTTTAGGTTCATGGGTCCCAATCACGCCTCCTGGTCACCGTTGCCATGTCAGCTCCGTACGGTAAGATTGACCGGCGTTTGAGCTTTTGCGAGAAGATATCAACGAAAACGTTTGAAGCATAATCCTGACCCCCGATCCACCAACTAAACTAGCAAAATGATGGGATGTTTGCAGCATAAGATATGATCGGATGTGGACATTTAATAAACCATTTAATGCCTAATCTCTCATTAGTTGCTACCTCATGCGCCAATTAGACAACAACATTTTAAAATCATCGATAGACCACATTACCACCCACACCCACGTTGTCAATCCACAACGAATTTAAGTTTAAACATCTTTGAAGATCTGGCAGACGATTTAATGAAATTACACTCATAACCCGAATTGAATGGCTGATGCGACAAGGTAAGTTCATTCATATTTAAATCTCTAGAATGGTTTTGAATGAATTCATTATGTGCACAAGTTGAATTCTAGAGCATCTGAAGGAGTAGAACGAACGTCTTGAGACTGTACCAACCCTTTGATTATCAAAACCAGTTTTAACAAGTTGTAGAGCTGTAGGTAAGATGTCGTCGAGAAATCCAACCACCACACGCTTACTGAGAGCACCCAAACTAAAATAAGTTGAAATAGGCAAAGGTTCCTCTCTGTGGACTACGAGGCAGTTGGAGTATGCTCCCAGGGTGAAGCCTGTTATTAAAAAATCAACAAAGAAAGCTTTTGTCCATCCTACAGCCTTCGACAATATAGAAGTAAGCATCAGATCCAAAGTAATGCTCCCATGGTGGGGGGATCTCTTCAATAGAATTAGTCGAGAAGAATACCCAGAGTATATCCCAGACAGTGACTCAAACGTGAGGGCGCTCGTTGACCAAGTGTTCTCAAACATCCGACGATCGTATTTACGTATGGTGGCAAGTATAACCCCAGTTTTCCCTTGCATATAGGTTTTGAAATGGCTCATAGACCATACAAATGGGCAGAAGTGCTTGATCAATGATGAGAATGGAGAATGTGTCGAAGTTTTCCTCCCGACAGAAATCCAAAAATACTACAAGCTCAGGGACCCAAAGGAGCAACTCAACACAGACTTCGTGGTGAATTTCTATGAATTCCATGACACCATCTGGTGATGGACTTATAGTGGAAGGAAGACAAGAAGTCCACTAACTGGAACAATGGTTGGTATGTAACAATTAACCTGAGAGAGCCATACATCTATTTGATGGCTCTCATCTATGGGTTATATGGAGAAAATGACTTCTCCAAGTTTTTGGAAGCATGGATGTCATTTGAATACAGAGTGGCGATGTCTGGAAGAAGCTTCAACTGGGGAGCGATAATCTCAAAACAATTAAGCATATGTGTACAGTAGGCTCAGACGCCGAAAGAAGGGGAGGCACCCACTTTCTACATGGCCTCGTACCTGCTCGATGTCATGTGCTCAAGGAACGTCTCCGCTGGCATGAATTTAAGTTGGCATATTGGTGAGCTCCTGGTCCACGTCTACTTCATCATACTATGGGAGAACAGGTACAAGAAATCTTACGCACTCATCTGCGATGAATTCATCGCACGTATTCATTTTATTATTTTCAAGAAGGAATGCCCAAGATTATCTATGGCCACCCAGAAAATGGTATAAAAAGTAGGCCATTGGTATTTAGACGAACGATCAACCTACATTAGGTTGTTCGGGGCCACCAGAGTACCACATCTCCTACCTTCTCATGTCCCAAACTGACTTGTTGTGGGATAAATCTACTATCAAACTATCATGTAGGGCTACAATGCCACATTGGTCAAGGATAAGAAGTGGGCTTTCATACCCTACGGTTTTCATATAGGGTTTTATCTAGTAAAAGATATTGGGAAAGCCAAACAAGAAGAGTTGAGCCAACTTGAATTCAGGTTCCCGACAGGCCGATTCCACAAGCACGACCCTAAAGGCCTGGTCCTCCAACATGCTTCATGGGTATCATCCTGTTGGTCATATGCTCATGATAAGTTTGAGGATGAAATTTTTTAGAGCAAGATTTGCCTCACCCTATGCAATATTGCAGAGAGGGCCTTACTCCATTTCCCTATGCAGACTTACTTTCCCTGATTGATGAATCCAGAGAGAAAAATAAATATTTTTCCACTTGTACTTACCCTACAAGCTATATAGCATGTGTATACGTTGGTTGCTCCATTACAGCCAGCGTACATCGGGATTTGTGCCAAAAAAATCAAAATTTAATGTTGAGTTTCCATGTCACGACAGGAGATCTCTGATCCTTGGCCTTTCATATACTGGAAATGTTCTGACTCGGCCCTTCAGTTGCATTTTTAAGGCTATAAAGAAGTCAATTCCGCGCTATGGAAAAAGAGAGAGAATTCAACTTTGAGAGAAAAGTTACTCTGGAGAAATTATTACTTCATTATTGAGTCTACATCCCTTTGTCCTTTAAGTATGAACAGAGTGTTCATCCCCCAAGCTCTTCCCTTACTGATGGAGAACCTCTATGTCTCCCTTATATGAGCTTGCCTTTGGTGGAGGATTGAAGTGGCGGAGGCCCAATTGGAAGGAACCCAGTTTCTTCGTTCTGAACCGTGTCGATACGGAAGTATGTAATTTTTTCGCTTCTGCTGATCATTTATTATTAGAAATACTCCTTTCCCATCCAATTG
This sequence comes from Picea engelmannii, assembly GCA_009831015.1. NCBI lineage: Eukaryota > Viridiplantae > Streptophyta > Pinopsida > Pinales > Pinaceae > Picea > Picea engelmannii. The sequence continues at coordinate 31,841 of ML806195.1, read as the reverse complement.
ATATCTTGCAAATATATGAATTTTTATCCATGGGCATGTTTTTTTTGTATATTAATGGATTATTCTATCTAATGTGCTAACCTTTTATATTATCACTATATGATTTCTCTGTTTTTTTGTTGAGAACTTGTTACAGGTATAAAGCTTTGGGTCGAAGTGTTCAACGGTGGACATCATCAAACGTTCAAACGAGGTAGGCCTCTTTCTTACCTTGCTTGCACATTATTTTATATAGAATATGTTGGAATTGAGTTGATTTCTGTAGTCATACCTATCTGTTGTGGTTCACCCTAGCCATAGAGAGATTTTCCTCATAACAGAAATGACGACTCCACTGGGGAAAGTCTTCTTTCTTAGTGTTTGAAGTACTTTTCTCCTTAGATTGCTCTCGTTTCTATTGTTGTTCTTGTCATGTCATTGCTTGAAAGCTCGTATTCACTCTGGGTCTGATTTTTCAGCCTTTCTCCCTTCCCTAGCCTTGTCTCAAAGCATATTCGCGCCTTTTTGCTTGATAGTCACATACATACGCGGTCTGTCTCACTGCAAGCTGCGTATATGGGCATTGTTTGCCCAAACAGTCACGTACACCTTGTCTCCTTGCCTTTTTTCTTGGTTTGGTGTTTGTTGGGTGGGATTTGATGCTTGTTGAGGCTTCTTAGGTCTCTGTAGTGCCTGTTGAGTGCTTGTGGGATGACAGAAAACCCTCTTTTTGTTGAATTTTTGGGCAAAGTTTTTCTCTTCATCTTTTCATTTTTATTGTCCTTGTACATTGGGCTGGGTATTTCAATGCTTGATATCCTGCTTGAGTTATCTCTTTTTTATACATAGTAGGTCTATATATCAAGTTACTTTTTAGTCTATGCATTTTCAGTTTCGATATATTGAAAATACAAAAAAATAGGCATTTTGCATTGTTTGGCATTTTTTGTCTTTGAATCTCTATCATTAGCTTAGTGCATATAGTGAAAGATTGCACCTTTACTTCTGAATCACATATTTGAATTTGAAAATTGCATCGTTTTTAGGAGCATATCATTCATTAAAAGTTAAAGTTAGGACTTTGCATTACTTTCATATTTACTTTCCTTGCAAAGTCATAACACCATTGGTTTCATCACTGTATACCTTTTTGAGTAATCACGGCCATAAAATCAACGCTATAATTTAAAATTTATTCATAACTATTTTATTTTCTAAGGTGCACAAACTAGCCTAGGATTTAGTGCCTTGGAATAGGATTTTGTGAGTAAACTTCTCCAAGGCAATTAAATCAACATATGTGTCTGAGTCGGGGAGTGGAGAAATCCATTGTCTAATTGGCAAGATTAGGAGGCTCCGCTCACACCAAAGTTAATCACAAGGTCGCGCGAAGTTGGTTGAAGGGATATCCCCTGGATACTCGCCTAGCGTCAGAGATATTTATGTGGATTTATTCATATTTGGGGATCTTTCTAGTGCCCGTACCTCTGTGAGAGACAGTGATTTCAAGGTTTCGGGCTTTTCTACCCTTCCCATGTGGTGATCCAGACTTACGACTGCTCACCTATGCATCGGTTATATAGTGTTTTATTATATTCTTGACTTAGGTATCTCATAGGTTGCTTGCAGGGGTTATTCTGCTAGTACCCTGGGTCAGATAGGGGTCGGACAACACACAACCTTTATGGAGGATTACCTCTCTATGGGGATCCGACCGAATGGTTGTTAAGCCCACAAGGGCCCCCATAATTGATTATGTTACCTCCGATCTTTAGCAGGGATTCTCAGATCCCTCTTGGATGAGACATTCCTTCTTTAGGGAGGGAGGCCACTCAGCCATTTTTCCTAGTTTGCATGCATATTGGCCATTTGAATTTTGGTGTGCTCTTTGCTTACTAGTTGGCCTTAAGAGTCTATACCGAGTTCTCATTATCATGGATAGTGGAGTCCCTTTGGCCCCCTCGTTCACCGCTACCTACCCCATGATGCCTACTCATTTCATGGGGACAAATTCGTTTTCTTTTTATAATGGTATGCAGAACTATGGCACTCAGTCTGTGCCTTGGGTCTCTAATCATTATCATGTTGATATGTCTTCACACTTGCCATCCTCTGTCTCACCTCCTTATGTGAATACAAGTTTTGGGTCTGGGGGCATAATGCCTCCTTATTCTCCCTCTCTGTTTGGTGGGAGTCATATTCTTCAAACACCTCTTACAGTAGGATGTTGGAATATTTCTCCCTACAAATCCACAATGTGAGAAGTAAGTGCCCAAATAAGCAATATTTCTACTTATTACACTCCATCCACTTATCCCTCTTCCGTTATGTCGATTCCTACGAAGACTTTTCCCATGGTGGACCTCCGTCTATCCTCTGGTGTTTCATCCAGAGGGAGTTATTTTTATAGTATGGGAAACCCCCCTCACGAATTTCCTTCGTCTGGGGGCAACATATATCCTCACATGAGTAACCCTTGTCATGTCGCATTCTCTTCACAAGTGTCTTCCTCAGTGTCGATGCCCTTACAACCCTTTATGAATCAGTATGGAGAAGGATATTATCCTTCCAGACAGGGACAAGGTGTAAACCAAGATCCTTCCTGGACTGCAGTTTCTCAAAATCAATCTTTCCTTGGACCTTGGTCTCAAATGTCGCAATTCATCACCACCGTGAGTCCAATCACTGCTAGTCATATTGGAGTTCCATTTCCTGTCTCTGTTAGTCATGTTGGATATTGGTCGACAACCTATGCAAGTCATGTTGAAGACCTGCAACCAGCCACTGCAAGTCATGTTGGGGGCACAAGTCTAGTCACTGCGTGTCATATTGGCATTACATCACCAACCTATGCTAGTCATGTTGGAGATTGGTCAAAAACCTCTGTGATTCATGTTGAAGACCTGCAACCAACTGCTCCAAGTCATGTTGGGGGCACATGTCTGGTCACTGCTAGTCACACTGCACATACATCACCAACCTCTACTAGTCATGTTGGGGATCCATCGGCAAACTCTATGAGTCATGTTGGATATTTTCTACTAGCCTTTGCAAGTCATGCTGGGAGCATGTCACCAACCACTGCAAATTATAATGGGGGCATTCATATGATTGAGAAGCCTAGATGTCTCAGACGTAAGCCTAAATTCCTTTGCAGGACTTGCAAAGGAAGTCACCTTACTCGTTTGTGTCCTATTGTTGTCGAGATACTAGAATCATGGTTCTCACTCGAAGACCCTTCGAGTTCTAAGTCATCTATGGTTTCCCCACACTCTGTTCCTTCTTTGGTTGATACAACAGTCATGCCAATGCAATCTTCGGATGACACCCCTTTTCCTTTAGGGGTTAATGCGTCCTTTGACCTTGTTTTCTCACATCTCATTCAACCAGTGGTCGTGTCAATGCAATCTTCGACCGAAACCTCTCCTATGTTCAAGGTTGATGTGTCTCTTGACCTTGTTGTCTTGCATCTTGTTCAACCAATGGTCGTGTCGATGCAATCTTCAACTGACAACACTCATGTGTTTTGGGGTGACGCACCTCTTGACCTTGTTGTCTCACATCATATTCAACCAATGGTTGCGGAAGTGGTCGTATCAATGAAATCTTCAATCAACCCCACTCTTCTCTTGGAGAGTGACAAGTCTAAGGAAGCGGTCGGGCCAATGAAATTTTTGGTCGATCCTGCTCTTCTAGTTTTGGTTTTATACCTTCTATGCCATGTCCTTAGCATTTCTAGTACTTCACCTTCTAAACAAGAGAGAGTTTTACTCTTCCTGAGTTCTCTCCCTCCAAGTCTTGATGAGGTTCCCTTTGATTGGGATGGTCTTGTGGGGTATACAATGCCTTTGCCTATGTCTTTTTCAGGAAGATACATTATCTGATATATCACGGAGACGATAACCTTTGTTGTCACTTTTCCCTCCTCGACTTGGAGAGCTTTAGGTCTTCCCAAGATTGTGTCGGTTCTTTGTAAGATACTGACATTCCACAGAAGCTCTGCATGGGATCCTTGGCCTCTCCCCTTACATGTTGATTAGAACTACACCAAACAAGTCTTAGTTAATCTCTTTTCCAACTCGTCTAAAAAGAGAAAATATTGTCAATTGATTTGTCCCTTTCACACTCGTTAAATTGGATTTGAAAGATCATGAGTCTTAGTTAAGCTCTTTTTTGACTCGTTACCAAAAATAGAAAAGATCGTCGAGTGGACTTCTTGTTTTCACACTCGTAAAGTGGATTTGAAAAGACGTCTATTTGGCACAAGTTTATCCCTTTTTCACACCAAGTAAACTAAAGAACATAAAAAAATAAATTTGTTGGCGTTAAGTTGTGATTGCATCTAATGCCCTTGCTTGTAGTATTGAGCCTATAGCTGGTTCTCTCTTTGCATTATAAACTATTTGCCTCAGCAGTTTTGCATCCTCGACCAAGCAGAGCCTTGTTTATATCCTTCACAATTTCACACCCTGTACCTAAGAGGGAACATCCCCCGAGTGTCCATCTCTCGCATGCACTTCCCTGCATTGAGCATAGGTATGTTCCATTTCTGGAATGAGTTTTGCCTACTTGCGACACTCATTTCCTCCTCTGTATCATAGCATTCGTTTGTTATGAAAAAACAAAAAAATACTGGCAGAAAGGGAGTATTATCTTATATTGGAAGCAGTCCTGTCACCTTTGAACAAAGCACAAAGTTATTTGAGTCCTTTCATCATAATTTTGGGTTTAGAATGGCCTTAAGAAGTTGAGCTTATTTTAGAGTCTTCTCTACCGACCGGTTACTCTTCCAGTCCCTACAGAGAACTTCATTGATGCCTCATGCATCTCATGATTGTATAATTGATTCTATGCTGCTAGAGTCTACCATATGTATCATGCTCTTGTTCAAAGGAAGTCTATCAACCTGTGTCAGCCACTCCTCAGAACTCTTGACTTTACATGTCATCCATACCCTCAGTTTGTCTCAGAATCACATGATACTTTACTTCTATCATGCACCCTGGCCCTACTTTCATCATTGGTAGGTAACCTTGAACCCAGCAGTCAACATTTCATCATTCATCGTTGACTAGGTGGTTTCCCTTGTGTTCGATGGCAAGAAATCTATTCACGCATTGGGATTTGTGCAGTACCTTGGATGCCATTAGCCTTATTGGTGGTTTCCTCACCTTTGTCAACAGTTTTCATCATTGGTTGTTATTCAGAGGGTCTTTTTCGTGTACCACTTGCACTTGGCACATGCGAAAGACGCACAGGATCGTTGGTTCGTGAATTTGTTATTTGTCTGATTCCCACCAAATCATGAAGCTCCTACTTTGTAACTCGTGTTGACTGATGAGATATGCCTTAATGCTCTCCTTTCAGTGGGTCTCTTTCCATCGACATCAGCCCATTATCTAGAAATGGGACCTAGAGTCTTATGAGTACCTTGAGGCTTGCATCCATTAGTGGCAAGTTCTCTCGCCATCGACAGTTGGGAATACATCAATGTCTCTTGATCGATGGATTCTTCAATTGTTCGACATCGACTCCTCTATTCACACTTGTAAGAACGTACTCGGTGCCTTGATACCTACTTTCATTATTGGTAGGTTGTCTCGCGTTTGTTAATGGTATACATTAATGACTAGTAATAAAATGATGTCTCATTATGTTCGACCTCAACTCCTTTATTCACATGATGTAGACTTGCACCGTTGGCGGATTGTGTAGAAAACTTGAAGACATCACTATGTGGCCACAGCTTCCCTGAGATGTTGCTTCCTTTTCATTGGACCAATACCTATATGACTTCAGTGGTCATGGGAGATCAGATTGTACTCTATGGTATACAAATATCTTCATATTTCTTTTGATATTGTTTCTATTAGGCCTTGTTCATGATTATGACAGCTATTGGCATGTAACCGCATTTGTATTTGCATATTCATGGCTACAGACACTTGTTTGGTATCTTTCCACATGGATCTGCAGTGTAATTTTGGCAGCCATGTATGCAAAGTTAGTATAGATTGTAATGAGCAATCAAGTTCGTCCAGTTGGTTCTTTACCACTCCAATTCTGGGTTATTTATAATGTATTTCGACCATCGCAGATTCTCTTCTGACCTCACACATTAGGGGGCATCTGTTAGAGCAAGATTTGCCTCACCCTATGCAATCTTGCAGAGAGGGCCTTACTCCATTTCCCTATGTAGACTTACTTTCCATGATTGATGAATCCAAAGACAAAAATAAATATTTTTCCACTTGTACGCGCCCTACAATCTATACAGCATGCATATACATTGGTTGCTCCATTACAGCCCGCGTGCATCAGGATTTGTGCCAAAAAATCAAAATTATGTCGGGTTTCCATGTCACAACAAGAGATCTCTTATCCTTTGCCTTCAATATACTGGAAACGTTCTGAATCATCCCTTCAGTTGCATTTTGAAGGCCATAAAGAAGCCAATTCTAAGCTATGGAAAAAGAGAGAGAATTCAACTTTGAGAGCAAAGTTACTCTGGAGAAATTATTACTTCATTATTGAGTCTGCATCCCTTTGTCCTTTAAGTATGAACACAGTGTTCAGCCCCCAATATCTTCCCTTATTGATGGAGAACCTATTTGTCTCCCTTATATGAGCTTGCCTTTGGTGGAGGATTGAAGTGGTGGAGGCCCAGTTGGAAGGAACTCGGTTTCTTGGTTCTGAACCGTGTCGATATGGAAGTCTGTAATGTTTTCACTTTTGTTGATCATTCATTAATAGAAATACTCCTTTCCTGTCCAATTGATATCTTACAAATATATGAATTGTTATCCATGGGCATGTTTTTTTTGTATATTAATGGATTATTCTATCTAATGTACTAACCTTGTATATTATCACTATATGCTTGCTCTGCTTGTTTGTTGAGAACTTGTTGCAGGTATAAAGATTTGGGTCGAAGTGTTCAACAGTGGACATCATCAAACATTCGGACGAGGTAGACCTCTTTCTTACCTTGCTTTCACATTGGTTTATATAGCATATGTTGGAATTGAGTTGATTTCTGCAATCATCCATGTCTGTTGTGGTTCACCCTAGCCATAGATATATTTTCCTCGTAACAAAATTTTCACAAAAGGCACCCAAGACTGGGATGAGGTGGTGCAGAGGATGGCCAACCCAAACATGACCAGGTTCAAGGCCATGAGCATGGATGAACAAGTGGAAAAAATAGAGCAGTTGGCTCAAGAGGCCCTCAGAGCCAGGGAAGAAATCAGAGTTGAAGAGACAATAGAGGCATAGAGAAGGGGATTGCTCTTGCTAGAAGGGGCATAGAAAATCATTGATCAATTGAAAAATGACCCCGATATGATAGAAATGAAGAGGATTCCCAATGATGACCCAATCAAAAGACGAGGGGAACCAAGTGGCCTAGAGTTGATGCAGCTTGAAGAAATCACTGAGTCAAAAAACCTTGAAGTGCCACCATCATAGATCAGATCACTAGGGGAAATGACAACCCACCCCAAGATAGCGAGGACATTAGGGAGAATAGGTGTACCAAATCCCTTATTCTATTTGATAACTATCTATGATGATGAGGAGATTTAAGAGGTGTTCCTACTCACTCCAGTGCAGATTACAGAAGAGAAGGAACCTGAGAGAGCATCCACCCCGGGTCTCGATGCTCCAATTCAGATTCGTCTGCAGATTGAACATGAGGAAGAAAGTGCCTTAGAAACCAAGCCACTCGACATATCGGGAACCCCAATGGACAGTTGTAAGGATGATTTAGGAGCGAGCGAACAAGAAGAAGAAATTCCACAACATGAAATTGACATTTCAACATACGATCATCAAGTAAGTACTAAAACTGCTCATGATTCCTCAGTTTTGGTCAGTGACTTACCACCCGATAAGCAACAACCAGAGGTCGGGCCATAGGGACATACAGAAGAGGTGCAGGAACCCAGCCTTGAACAGATATACACAGTCGGGAGCCAGGAAAACACTCTAACTTGGGGAGAACAATCAATCCCTGAACCTATTGATGAGTTCGTCGATATACAAGCAATTTTCTATGACCAAAAGAGGAAAGCCATCATGAAGAGAACCACTAAGAAGAGGAGTCTTACAGTGGACAGTTCGATCCTCATCACCACATAAGAGAAATTGATCAGCATAAAGCATGTTAGGACGTCCGAGCTTATTGGTGCAGGGATGGCGATCACAAATGCCACCCTGGATAGAGCAAGGAAAGATGAAGAGAATTTGGTCGCTGCCCTAAAGGAGCTAGAGCATCTACGCCATTTGGAAAAATATTATCAGGACTCCACACAGGCCACAGTGTTTTTGAGAAGTGAGTTCCAATATGCCTAAAACAAATTCACAAATGAATGACACATTTTCACTGTAGGGATAGCCGACTTCTAAGAAGACACTCTTATGGCTCTAGCGACCTGTAAAGATGTGGAAAGATGGTACGAGAATTTCCACCAAGCAGTGGAGAGATTACATCAGCGCGGTTCAAAAGGGATGAGACATTGAAGAGCATGACTTTCGAGTGATGAGGGACAGCAGCATAGATCGGATAAGGAAGGCGGTCAAATACTGGGTGAAAATGGCCCAAGAACCTTGGATGGAAATTCAAGAAAGATGAGCCGATTGAGAAAGGAGCTCGGTCAATATCAATCGGGAGATGAAAGACATCGATCTCCTAGAATTTGGCTCACCCGAGGATTTTGTCGACTTGCATGACATAGTCAAACAACATGCAGAACAAGACTTGGCATGGACTGCAGAGATAGCAAAGGTGGTGAACATGGCGACGGGACAAGTACAGCAGTTCATGGAGCACCCGATCAAGGCTCGAACAATATTACAACAGTTAAGTGTCAAGATAGTCAAGTATCAGGCATGGGTGGTAGAAGTAAAGGAAATTATTTTGGCCCCGATAGACCAACACAAATTTTTGTATTCCAACACATGTGAGGAAAACTTCGTCAAATGGTCAGAGTATGAGAAGAGTCATCCACTTCAGTGAAACCACTCGATGACTCTTAGAAGATATAAATATGGAAGCACCATGCGGCGATGTTTTGTTTTACTTAGCTTGCACTTTCAATAGTTATTTTTAGTTAATGATTTGTTATAAATAAGAGGGTCGACCCTTTAGAAATGGTTGATGGTTTTGGCAAAGACCCTCATTTTTGGAATTCTAAAGAACTATTTCGGAACTACCTTAATTGAGAAGTCTTGTTTAAGACCGGAGACAAACTTCTGTTTTTTCATCAAAGGCATGTGTGATTGGATTTGAGGAGAAACTACTTCCGACTTTGTTTCATGATTGGATGTTGTAATGAGTAAGGGTTTCTGAATCTATTGATAAGTTAGTTGATTCAATATTTTTTGTAGTTCTTTTTCTTAATGATGGAAAGCAAATTGTTTTTTTAATGTGTGATTAATGGTTAGAGCTAAGGAAACTATTTTTCTTGCCATCATTTTATTGCATGTATGTTTTCTTTCGTTAATTGTATCTCAGTCAATAATTGAAATACCAGCAAGTTGATGTATTAGTACTAGGCTTGTCACAGGTGTGGAAATATTTTCCTGCATGCTTGAGCACGAGGGTTATCCCAAGCTCGAACTTCTTCAGTAGTTAAGATTCCCCTTTTACCCAACTAGGTTATACCAGCACATATCTTTTTAGCAGACCCACCTAATAAAAGAAAATACAAAAAAGAGAATGTTTAAACTAAAGGAGGAACTTTCATAAGAATATATCATGTCAATCACTACTTAAAGCCCATCGATTATTTGGTTAGATCTACAGATATGGAGAACCATTCTACTATCAAACGTTGCAGAGTGTAATTGGGCCTCCGTGGTGGGTTTGTTTCCTACTTTTGAGTTAAAGGGATTTAGGACCCCTCAACAAAACCCTCCAATTGAAAGCAATTCGCTGCAAAATAAAGCAAGCACCAAATTTCTAAACCACAAAAATCTTTTGAGCTACAGAAGCATGGCCACAACAGACATATTAATAAGTAATCCATCAATCTTCTAAATTTTATAAAATGAGTCTGTATTGGGAGAAACCACCAACATTATGTGCAGGATATCTCCTCTCGCAGTACCCACCATAGTTTACTTGCAACCCTATTGGATAACACACTTAGCTACCATAATTAAAAATAAGAAACTATGGTTTTATGGATGCTTGAACAAATGAAAGAAAAATTCCTAAAGGTTTTAATCACTACCATCTGAGTCTGTCCTTCCAACATAAGAATCATCCACCCTTTTAATTGCTACCCATTCATAAACCTTGAGACATGAGACAAAGGTCTGCGACAATGGCTCCAGAAAAAATGAAATTCAGATACCACAAGACATGGACCTGCTCACGCCAGGATTCAATCAGTGGCAATGTTGATGCCCTTGATCCGTCAGCATAGACTGAAAAAACACTAAAGCATCTCTCGTAGCCACTAACTCAAGATGAATCTTAGATCCCATAGATAGAAATTGTGATCGTATGACGAAATCACAGTTAAAATTCTCAGATCTGAGTGAAAACAGCCTCCAACAAATAGATTGACCCTTCAATCGGACAAATCCACCCTTCAATTAGACAAATCAGTCCTTTAATTAGACAAATCAACCCCTAAAGAGGCAAATCGACAATCAAATTGGTCATCCAAAATGAGAATTGTCCCTTCAATCAAAAAAGTGAGCCATCCAAGATGCAAATCGACCTTCAACACAGAGAAATCGGTGCAGATCTGAGCAAACTCAGTCGCATATGCGCGAATTTAAGAAAAATAGAGGGTCTGTATAGCAAAAAAATGGTCATAGGGTCTGTATGATTCATTGAGAGAATAGGGAGGGGGTTGGTTAGCTAGGCAATGGAAAAACAAACCCACAAAATTTCCACCCAATAAGGCCTCTTGGATCAAAAGTTATTAGCTTTGGAAGAAAATTTTGGCTCCGTAAAAAAAATAGGCTTGATATTTACCAGACCTAAAAATGCCCCAAAAAAATAGGTTATAAAAAATTAAATGCCCTAAGCTAAGCTAGGCAAGTTAATTCAGATCGGGGTAAACATCATTCAATTTTGATGAACCAATAGTTAATCTTGCATGATTCCTATATTTCGGAGACAATGATGATGTTGGATTGGCAAAAAAATCCTTAGAAAAGGTGAGATCTTATCAGATTAAGTGAAAACCAAAGTGGTTGTCTAAATAAAATTGTAGATCCACAAGAGAAGGGAGCCTCAAAGGACAGATCTATTGAATTCTGATGCAAAAAATTCGAAAAAGAATTTGTGCAAGGAGAAAGAGATTTGTAATTGGCTCTAATACCATGTTAGATTCGAGAAATATGCAATAACATATAATGAAATCCAATCGGTCTAATCACCTATTCCAAGCATCAGATAATTCGGCAAATCAAAGAATGCAAGAAAAGACAGAGACAAGAGATAAGTATTTAAGTGGTAAAACCTCAATGTAGGGAAACATCCACAGAAGTTGGTCTTTTATTCTTGAGGAAAACTCTCTATTCTTACAAGGAAGAAGAACACTCAACCATATGGATGATTTTTCCTAAGGACCCATAGGGTCTAGGCTAAACATCATTACCATAAACCACTCGCAAGTCTCTCACGCTCTAAAAGAGCATCCTTCACCTTAATTATATATGAGAAAGTGAAAGGAGAACAATTCCCCCGATGCATGTGGTGTTGATTAAGGTTGGTTGTCATTGATGTCAACCCTTGAAGAAAGTATGGTAGCACAAAGGTTTGGTTAATAGACCAAAGTTTGTTTGATGTATAATGGTATGAGTTTTGATATATTTGAAGGTAATACTATTCTATATGGGTAGTACATGTCATTCCATTTTCGGTGGTATGTGGAACGTCACATAACTCCTCACGGTTAGAGAGTTATGGCCATGTGAAGTTGGAGAACCATCATGAGTCATCTAGAAGCCCCAAAAGGTCAAAGTAGTCAAAGTGGTTTAAGAGATTTTTAGAAGGTAAATAATAAAATGAAGTGATGAGT
>ML806194.1:125319-146139 GCA_009831015.1 Picea engelmannii | reverse complement strand
ATAAGGTCATCCAACCTTTCCCGAAATTGATCCCTCACCATAGAGCCACTTCGCTTTTCCTTTGATCCTCTGGTTGTATTGAAGTCTCCAACAATAATAAGGTTCTTGGGGGGATTTTCCATGGCCAAGTCCATAAGGGATTGGAAACATTCATTTTTTTCTATATAGTTATTTGGCATATAAACATTTATTATGGAGTATTGCATACCCGAGTCTTTTTTGAGGAGGATGACCGTTAGCCAGAATTGGGTTTGCACTTGATCCTTTAATTCGATTTTCTCAGTCTTCCAGAAAGTAACTATTCCTCATAAGGCTCCTCTTGAACTTATTGCTTTCCCTTCGCTTTTGTTCCAAATTTTTTGCAGGGCTTTAAGGGTTTCTTGCTCCCTCATTTTCGTCACCTGGAGCATGAGGATTGAGGGTTTTTCTATTTGAATCAAATTTCTAACTTCTTCTTTCTTGACCTTGCTTCCCAATCCTCTACAATTCCAGGAGACAACTTTCATAATTTATCAGTGTGCTTTGGTGCCCCCCCTTTTGAGGGCTGTGACGCTGCTCCCTTATGTTGGGTTGCCTTATTTTTCCCAGATTTTCCATCTTTCTTTAGAGCCTCCTCGATTGTGTTTTGAATGCCCAGTTATTTTTCTCTATCTGCCTCCGATTCTCTTTGGTTTCTTTGAGATTTTCTTCCAGGTTTCTTGGTGTTCGGTGGTTGAGTTAGCTCTAGATCATAATCACTTTCCGAGTTGTCTTGTCTTTCTTCTTCTGACATTTCTGGGTTTTCCAAGGTTTGGTTGGGGAGATATTTTGAGGAGTCCCCACTCAAGTCCAAGACTTCTTTTTCTTTTACTTTGCCTTTACTGTTCCCTTCTCCTACCTCTTCTTGTCCCTTTCTGTTATTTTCTTCCCGGGATTCCATGATTTCCTCTACATTTCCTTCTAAGTTGAGTCCGACATATCTATTGTGACTTGATTCTCCTTTTTGTGGAGAGCCTGGTCTTGTTTCTTTTGGATCTAGGGGTTTTTCTCATTGACTCTGAGTCGGGTTGGACTGAGTTTTTCCATTTGTTTTTTTCCGCTTTGGTTGCTGTCAATGATCTTGTTTTGGATCTTGGTCTTGCATGTCTTTGGCCTAAGGACACAATTTGAGAAAATGACCATATTCGCGACAAGTTTTGCATTTGAAGGGGATTTGGTCATAGTCCACTTGTTGTATGTATGACCAATTGTCTAGATTTAGTTGTATTGCTTCAGGGAGACCTTTTTCCAGATCTACTTCTACACATAGTCTGGCGCAATCCTGTTGGCCCTCTCGTGTTTCAACACGATCAATGTACTTTCCGAGGGTGTTTCCTATGTTTCTTATGGTTCCATTGTTCCAACAGTGGAGGGGAAGGAAAGGCAGTCTTACCCAGACTGGGTCTGCTGAGGGTATATCATTTTCTGGGCTAAAGTTAGGAGTCCACTTATTTAAATACATTCCTCTGCCTCCCATGAAGTAAGGTCCACTTAGAAAAATCAGATCTCTATCTTTTTTTTTTTTTTCAAGCAGAAAGGCAAAGAACCCCTTACCACAGAGGGCTGCCGACATTTGTCCCCGGATTAGTTTGCGCTAGTTCGCTTCCAACCATAGATGCATGGCTTTTGGGGATGGCCACAGTCCAGTAAATTGACCGATCAATCCTCTGTCCGCCAGTCTAAGAGCCAGGGGCCGCGCTGAGGGAGCGACAACGACCACCTTAGAGATTTCAACTATTTTTTTGACAAATCGTGAGGTGGGGGGCTTGGGAGCTTTGGCATAAGATGAAATGAGGGCCTGGAAGGCCTGCAGATCCGAGGATGAGGATCCTGGGGGTGGATCCCCTCCCTCAGAGGGGGCCATTAAGGCTCTGACGCCCTCGACCGTTAAAACCTAAATTGCAGAGCCGCCATCGCTATCAGAGCCGCCGTTTTACATAACGCAAAAATTGGGGGCGGTAACATAACTACAAATTTAAATGTGTAAGTGAAATATCATTTATTTAAGTAAAAATGTTAGTGCATTGATTTTTTTCCCCATAGGAAAAATTCATGACTTTTATTATCTAGATGAAGTAAACAATTGCATTTTGAAGATGATGTCCACATCACAACGAAAGTACAAAAAACCATATAAACAAACTTACAAAAACTACACTGTATATGAGTGGGTCTAATGGTTAAGAACATGTGTTTCCTCTTAAGAGGTCACATGTCAAATCCAAAGGGGAGTAGGGTATGTATACCTCTGTAAACTTTACCAGTAAAATCGTTGGGCAGAGGGGGTCTCATACACCAATTTGGTGTCTAGCTTGGCCGTGACCTTAAAAATAGATTATTATTATTATTATTATTTAAACATCTGAAAAAGCGAGTTCTATGCCTCTGTACCTCAAATAGTTTTATCCTTTTGGTAAAATATGAGCAAAAACCTGTAGATCTGGGTACCTATGAGAGGATTATCAACACGCTGATTGAGAGTCCTTTTTACATGGGAAAATTGGATGTCCTCAAATTGATCATCCATTGCTAGATTCTGATCCAACTTTGATCTTAGTGTAATGTTTTGTACCCTGAAAGAACCTTTTACGCATTCTATTACAAGGTTTGGATCTCCAAACACTTGTATCGTAGGAGCTTCTCTTTCAATAACAATCTTTAATAACGGGCATGAAATTTGGTCCAAATGTTGGTGCCTCTACCCAAACCTATTTTGAAGGAAAAATAACTTTGATTAAGGGCCGGGGTTAATGTGATTTGCTCCATCATAAAAACACAAGTTTTATTATATGTATTTTAGAGGGTTGGGGATTTGATGTTACCTTCTATTTGGAAGGGAGTTTTAGATCTTCATACACATTTTCTTATGGAGGACCTCCAAGGAAGAAAAGTATATGCCTTGAAATAAGATGGCACTTCCGATAATCTAGATTTTTCTTGACACCAAACATGGAAGAGCTTTGTGGTCCTTCAGTCTTGGATATTGAAGCTATTGTTTTAGATATTCAAATAGAGAAATGCCATCTTATTTACCAAGTCCTTTTGAGAATTTTATTGCTTCCTTGATACTTCTTTATGAATGGGTAATCCATTAGTAATTTTTTATATTTTCAACCGGTAGTAAATGTTTTATATTTTCATCACTAGCTCTACAAAGCATACAAAGGTGAGGTCCTTGCTAAGCCCTCTTTTGAAGAACCTCCCATGTCAACACCTTATTGTTTAGGGGCAACATAGCAATTTGGATTTAGAGGAGATTTTAACTTCCACAATGGTTTCCATTATGAATAGTTTCCCCCAACACCATCCAAAAACATGGTTTTATATCCTAGACTTGTAGAAAATCTTCTAATGTATTTAGGAACAAACATATGAATCTTCTTCATGCGAGAACGTATATTTAGCTAGTCTTCAATCTGTGAATATGTGAACTCCATTTCTTTGCATAATGTACTTCTAACACTGGATCCTCTGCTCCTTTCCACCCATTTTGCCAAATATTTCCTCTGCTCGACGTTGCTGCATTTGTCAAACATAGTGTCTTGTTCTAATATTTTCAATGAGCCCCTCATTTAATTTGTAAGAAGCATCACTTCCTACCCACAAATATATTCCTACTTGAACATTTTTTCCATTTCCCACCTTCCAAGCCATCCTATCTCCTACAAGTGGAAAGGTCAACACTAAAGTCTACCATATAATGGAAGCATTTAAATAAGATTTAGTCTTATGCTTAATCTAATTTCAAATCAATGCGTAAATAAATTTTTATTTAATGACCTGCTACAAACCTGGAACTTTAATTAAACTCTATAAGTTCATCCCTACTTTGGCTTTCCCAGAGAAGTGAATATTTTTAATCCCTAGATCCCCAATGCTTTGGGCCTGGCACGTCTTTGCCAATTTTAATAGGGGGATGCCTTTGTCCTTTCTTCTTTTAGCTCCCTAGTGTTGAATTTCAATTGATGAATGTTTGTTGTGGATTTCAAGGGAGGTGAAGAAGTCTCCAAACCTTTCTAATCTACTGTGATCACCCAAAAGTGTGAGGTTGAGAGCATAATAGGATGAGAAGGTTTGATTCTAGTGCTAATAGTAAGGTGATTGATGATTAAAAATATATAGTTAAAAGTTCATGTGCTCAAGTAGCCATCCATGTGGCAAGGAAAAAGGAAACTTGGTTCTTCTTACCTCCCTACCAATATGGATTGAATAACTACCATACAATAATGAACTTGAAGATGAATCTTTTTAGTCTTACAAAGTGAAAAAAAATATAGGCTACCGCCTAACTCTAAATTGAAACTAAAAAGCTTGCAAAAAAATGTAAATGAAGCAACTTGCATGATTCTACAAGAAGAGAGTTTTTTAGGTCTCATGTCCGAGTGATGACATAGTCATAGAGTCATAGAACTTGTGCAATTTTCGAAGAAACAATTGTGCAAATTACTATGTCATAGAAAGAATAATTTTGCTTGGGTAAAAGGATGAAAAATTGTTTTGAAGCCTTGGACAGGTCAGTTTGAGGACCTGCAATACTATCAATTTGGAGTATCAGACGCGTGATTAGATATACCAAGGAACATTCACTTTATTAATAAAAATATGTAACAAAACTTAAATAAAATTGACTTATTATTAAAGTTTGTAATAAAGTTAAAATAATAACATTTTATTAAACAAAACTAAACACTAATCTAAAGATTTAAATAAAAACATAAAATCTAAATAATCTAAATGACACATGTACTAATAAAAAATGAAAATAAATCAAACATATAAACTATTTTATATGTTTATTCCAATTTTATTTACTTAGCATACAAAGAAAACTAGAAATTGAAAGAAGACCTAACCAACTAGAAATTTATTTCTAAATTTTATAAAAAAGATTGGACTATGTTACAACATCTGGCTCCATCTAGGGAACTATGTGCCTTTTATTGGGCTATGGAGTCATAATTTCAAAAGAAAACTAATTAAAAGTCCCTATCAATGATATTTTCTCTTTATAATCACATTAAACCTTTTTCTTCTCTTTTGTAAGCTTAATCTATAATTGAAAAAATAGAGCCACTACCAAATTTTTGAATTTAACATGTTTGTATAGAGTATGAAAAGAAAAGGATAAAAATAATTTCACTCATTCAACTTTACTCTGGAGTTATTTAGAGTAATGCAATCATAATTTTAGCTAAGGAGTCAAATTTATAACTAGTGTTCTGTAATTCAAGGCTTTTTAAGAATTCAAGGGTAATAATTGAGGTTAGAACATAGTTATTTATGAGGAAACTAATTTAATTGAGCATTAGAATCAAAATACTCATTGACACTCTTCCTCGTCCTGATGGCTTTGCTACATTGCCAAAAATCATCCATATCCTATGGTGTAGTCACCCCAACATCATAGGCCTTACTTCACTACCAACGAGCGTCCATAGCCCCAGTGAAGATACCTGCATTTGCCACTTGAATTTCCTCTCACCATCCCTTTCAATTAGTTTTAAAGCATTTAGGAGACGGGGGAAATCAATATGCTTTTCACATTTAAGGGATGATGTATGTTAGTCGAGGATGAGTTAGAAATACCTTAGTTATAAAGTATACTCATAATGTTTTTCATTCTCTCAGATATATCTCCACTCCTTACAAAACATACTATTTTAGTAGCATACCTTGAGTGAAACAACTAGTTATAAGTTTGATAGTAAAACATGTATCTAAAGGAATTACTCAAAACCTACCTTTTCAAATTTCACGAGGAATTCAAGATGTTCTGCTTTCTAGTTTTAAAGTAACATGTCAAAATCTTCATTAGTAGTTGAGACAATTTTTTCTATTAAGATTTTAAAATCTGACAACATAAGGATTTGATTGTTCAAAGGGAAAATTTGTTTAAGCAATGTAATCTCCTATGATAGTTTGACAAAAAGGATGAAGATGCTAACCTAGGGAATAATTTTCCGATCTTTGCTTAATTGGGTCATGCTTTTAAAAGATAAAAAGATAATGATGAATCTTTCATGAATCCAACCAAAATTTATTTGAATTTTTATTTATTTTAGAAATCATCTAAAGACTAAATATTAAAAATAAATAACACCAAAAAAAACCGATTATGTACAATGAGTGAAGAATGAAATTTTAGAACCGAATGAAGTTTTTTAAGAACCACCCATTTACATGGAATTCTAGCAAATCTCCTTCCATATTTTGAAGGGAGAATGAGTTGATTCCTTAAACAAAAATGATCTTGTAAGGTCCTAGCCATAAATGGTCAAAATTTCCATGCTTGCCAGGATCTTCTCTCTTGATATCCCATCTTAGCACTAAATCACTAGGGATAAAGTTTCTTTGTTTTTCTCTTCTATCAAAGATGGATTTCATCTTGTCTTTATATTCCTAAATTTTTTTATTAACTTGTTCTCTGGTTTGTTGTACTTCGATCAATTGGTTCATTCTTCTGGTAGGATCATTAGGTTATTGTTTACTGTCCTGCAACAATTTCATTATAAGTAGAGCAATATTAATGGGAAGTACAACATCAATGCCATAAATTAATTGGAAATGAGACAATACCTTTTAGTGTCGATTCTATTAGCCCAGAGTGCAAATTTAAATGTGAGTTCCAAGCCTTTTTATTATCGGTTAAAATTTTCTTAATGATCCTCATTAAACTCTTATTTAATGATTTGGCCAATCCATTACCTTGAGGATAATAGGTAGTTGAATGTCCAAGAATGATGTTGTATTTTTGACAGAAACTTATCATTGCAAGAGAATTGAATGCCTGAGCATGATCAATTATGATTTTCCTAGGGCACCCAAACCTAGCTAGAATATTTTCTTTAAGGAATTTAATCACAATTGCATTAGTGGAAAATTTGGTAGGAATTGATTCCACCCATTTAGAAAAGTAATCTGTTGGAGTTAATATCCACTTGTGTTGTGCAAAAGCAGTAGGATAAATCTCACCTATGAAGTCTAAGCCCCAATTGTTGGAAAGGAGCTTCAAATTTTTATTGGCACCAATGGAAAATAATATTTTTTTTGTTTACTTGTAAACATATGACATTCTCTACAGGATATATTACCTTTGAATTCACTTCAGAAAATAACTTTGGCTAATAACAATAAGCTCTTAATATTTTATATACTATATCTCTCAAAGCATGGTGTCCTCCACATATGCCTTTGTGAAATTCATCTATGGTTCCTTTAGTCTCTTCTTCAACAACATAGTTTAACAAGATTCCGGAAGGGTATTTCTAGTAAATCTTTTCATCTAGTATGCAATACTTGATTACTTGAAGTTTGAGTGACCTAGCTTTATCTTGACTAAAATCAGGTGGGAATTCAAGAATTTGTAAGTAGAAAATAATGTCTTTGTACCAAGGAGATGAAGAAAACTTGACCTGGACCTTTATTACGTGATGCCAAAAATATGATTTCTCAAATTCTATTGAGGGATGCTTTGCTATTTCTGAAATTTTATTTATCCCAAGGACTTTGCAATTTGATTCAACCAAAAAATTTGCTAAACCTTGACCTTTAATAAGCTTTGTTGGCTTTATTTCAAGATCATACTCTTGAATTTTGGCTATCCATTTTCCTCTTTTCTCATTCGTATCAGGATGAATAAAGACTTCTTTCACCATGCTACTTAAAACATATGGAATTATCTTAGAATGAAGAACATAAACTCTAAAATACTTAAGCTCTTTAACCAACACATAAGCTTGTTTTTCAATAATATTGTATTTGAGTTTTGAATCTCTCAAACTTTTCCTGAAAAATGAAATTTGCTGTTCTTTCTTTTGCTCATTCCTTTGTAGAAGAACTGTAGTAATGGTATTATCAGAGGAAAAAGAAAAGATAAGAAACTCCTTAGAATATCCTGGAGTTATCAACACTCATGCTTCTCCCAAATCTTTCTTAATCTAATAAAATGAATATCTGGCCTTTGAAGACTATTTAAATTCACTATCCTTTTTAAGAATATCAATTAAATCCTTTACCACATCATCAAAATTGGGAATGAACATTCTCAAAAATTGATTTTCCAAAGAAAGGACCGAATCTCTTTCTTATTTCTTGGTAGACTGATAACCTTAATTGCCTCAACACATTGAGGATCGATTTTACTCCTTCCTTTGAGACAATGTGTACAATAAACTTCCCTTCCTGCATAACAAAATGAGATTTCTTAGGATTCAATAACAAACCATATTTTTTACATTTAACAAAAGTTTGTCTAAGATGCTTTAAACGATCATCATCTGATTTGAAAAAAACTGTTAAATCATCTAAATAAATAACAATAAATTTGTCCTTTTCCCCAACAAATGCTATGTCCATCGCTCTCTGAATTTTTTCTCATGCATTCATTAGACCAAAGGGATTTTTTTCATACATAAAGGTTATCCATGGTGTGGTAAATGCCATCATATGTATGTCCTTCTCATGCACAACAATATGGTTATAACCTAAAAATACATCAATCATAGAGATTCTATTAGCTCCAACTACTTTTTGCAATACATGATCTATTTTGGGAAGAGGATAATTATGTTTCAATGAAGATTTATTGAGATGACCGAAATCAATGCAAAGTCTTATTTCTCCATTCTTTTTTCTAACTAGTACTAAATTTGCAACCCAGGAAGAGTATCTAAGTGGAACTATGATTTTTGCATCTAATAACGTTTTAAGTTCCTTTTCAATAACTGGGAAGGGATAGGATTTACCTCTCTTAATTTTTGTCTGAATGGTTTAGAGCTTACCTTCAGTGGAATTCTGTGCTAAATTATGCTGGTATCATAAGTCTTCATATATTCATATGACCAGGAAAATACTTCAATAAATTATTTGAATAAATCGATACACCTGACCTTCTGCTCAATAGGCATAAATTTTGAAAGTTTGATATTCTTTGGTTCTTGATTAGTCCCAATGTTATGATCTTCAACCTACTTTGTTTGAGGATGAACAATAGGTTTAAAAACAACATCATCTTTGTCAAATAGCTTCTCTAGAGGCACCAATCCCTTTGGAATTTGGTTGTTTCTTAACACCATCATTTTATGATTAGCAATCATATCTTGTAATTTAAGATTAGAATGACCATTATAATTAATTTGTTCATTATATTTTTCATATTCTTGATCAATATGGGTTGCATAAAGTTCTTCAACCATTTCCAAAAGTTTTTTAATTTGTTGTTCATCTTTAAATACCTGCCAATGTTTGACATTGTTAGGAATTGAAGGTTTACATTTAATTTCCACTTCATATTTGAGATTTGGAACCTCAGGAGGAATGGAAGTACTTGATTCTACAACTAATGAATCAACTTGCTGATTTTCATGTTTGGGAATTGCATGGATATTGAATGTTAAGAAAAAACATTCAATTAAGTTAGAAGC
The DNA here is from genome assembly GCA_009831015.1 of Picea engelmannii. Classification (NCBI taxonomy): domain Eukaryota; kingdom Viridiplantae; phylum Streptophyta; class Pinopsida; order Pinales; family Pinaceae; genus Picea; species Picea engelmannii. The sequence goes on along the minus strand of ML806194.1, from coordinate 136,699 downwards.
AAAATTTTTGTAGGATCTCGTTCTAAGAGGTTTATCTTGATAAACCTTCCTTATTTGTTTAACAATCAATTCTGCACCACCATAGACAATGAGATTCACAACTTTCATTCTCCTAGCAACTTCTATATTCACAAACATTATTTGTGGAATCTGTTTCAAATTGCAATCTAAAAGAAAATGGAAAGAGTTTCCCAAAAGGTGAAATTAGAAGTATACCTGCCTTGACACCTTCCCGGGAGGCGAATCCATCAAAATACATTTTCCACATTCCCTCTTCACGATCTTTATTTTCACACAAATAATATTTACATTTTTTGTACAAAGTCTTGGTTCATCATTTACAGATAAAATGAAACAACCCGAATCTTGAACTTTTTAATATACATGATAATTATGAGGGTGATTGGGATGACTAATAGTGTAAGCAAGTTTGGTTTCCCTATAAAGTCTCCTAGTCTCTCCACCAAAAACTTGAATTGTGGCATATGTCATGTCCATTTGTAATGAGCCACCTAATTTGCTTTCCCATGATCTGGATAAAAACATTTCATAGTTTACAGGCACATCTGCCACAACTATATCCATCAAAACATTTTTTACAGGTATCTGGGCTAAGTGAACTACAAGATCTTTGATCATTCCTAAACATCTAATTTTTCTTGCATCATAAGAATACATGTCATGATATGGTCTTGTGATTTGTAAACCTAGATTCTCCATAACTATTTTTGGCATTAAATTGTGAGAAGCACCTGAGTCCATCATGCAATTGTGTAAAATATGTTCATGAACTATTAAGGAAATATAAAATAGTGCCACTGCTTCTCCTCTTTCCTCAATGTGAGGACCAAACATCACAATAGGCATTTCATCTTGTAGATTTAGTGTATCCGGTTGGGTTGTTGCACTAGAAAAATCAATCCTTTTCATTACTTGTTTCCTATAGACCATATTTTTTGCAATTTATAACAAAGGGATAGGAATTTTGATATTATATAGTTCATTTTCTAGATTGAAAGAACTACTTATTTTCTCTGATTCTTTATGTTTTGTATCTGTTTTCTTAGCTACTGCTTGATCATATTTTTGTTTTGAAATTGTAATTTATTTTCCCTTCATATTTTGTGTTTTACCTGACTGACCTTGCTTATTTGATTTGGTTGCATTTACATTCATCCTTGGTCTAATGTCATATTTTTTATACAACTCATCTTGTAAAGCATCCGAAAAAATCCTATATTGAGATGATAATGGGTTAATCTGATTATTGTTATCATCCTCATTAAAATATGAGTTGAAGCTTAGATATTTCTCATATTCATTCTAGGTCATATATACATCAGAAAGGTTTCCCTCCATCATATTATTTTCCTCATCGATATTTTCAATTTCATCTTCCCAAAAGTTATCGACCAAATTTTCTTTCTTTATAGGGGATTGTATCAGTTGATCTTCATTTCCCCTTTCTCTTTGTAAAACTCGGGGAGGGTTGAAAGGCCTTCCAAACTGATTTTAATTTCTATTATCAGGCCTTCTTATTTCAATTTCCATCCTAACCAATTTGTTTGATAAATCCTTAATGATTCTGTACATTTCTTCAATTTTATCGTCTTGATTTTTACTAGTTCCAGATGTTCCAATTTGTTGTTTTTGTTTTCTTTTCTCTCATTCTCTTGAATAACTTATAACCCTATCCTTTATTGAATAAATCATATTAGAGTCGATTTCCATTGCATCATCTTGCATATCAGTTAAGGTAGTGTCTCTTCTTTCTCTAAGTAACAAAGAAAAATATGGATCAAAGGAACCAACAAATGCAACTTTTGGAGATGGTTGTGATGGTTTGACATCAACAAGGATCTGATTATAAAGTTCATTAAATATTTTAATGAAATTTGGAATATATATATATATTATGTTTCTTTTAAAGATTCCCAAATCCAGTCAAGAAATATAAATGATATTTCTTTTCTCCTCATTTCCTAAGAAAAATTGAATCTAGTGCATTCCATGAGTCAATGGAGTCTGGAGGTGACCCATTGAACCATGTTCTCACCTCACCTTCAAATGTTTGAATAAAAATCCTCATATATACATCTTCATGCTCAAGACCTTGATTATCTGTGAAGTAATCAAAAGCTGATAAATGTTCAAGATTTATAACCTCATCTTCTCCATTAAACTTAGGTAAGAGTTTCATATAGTTGTTAGGAAAATTGTGTAGAATCCTAGGAAGATTCAAAGCATCATATCTAGAAGTTGCCTTATTAAAAACCCTAGGTGGAGGTGGTTACTGTTGTGGTTGTCGTTGTGGAATATTTCTTGCCATGACTAGATGATCAATTAGCAACTGTGAATTTTAAGGAGTAAGTGGATTAAATGATATTTTAAATTCTTCTTCTTTTTGACAGTCCTTTGGAAGAGATGTTTGGGGAATTTATAAATTTTCCTCTTTAGGTGATAAGAAAGAAAATATAGGAAATGCTACAAGAGAATTCTAAGGGGATTCTCTTAAGGAAATATGTGGGGAGTTCTCTAGTGATTCCTTTGGAGAATTTTCAGTGGAATATATTTGAGAGATAACAATTGAATATTCGAGAGAAAGTTCAATACAATTTTTAGGGAATAATTCAATAGAATGAGTTGTAGAAACTGTTAAAGGATTTTTTGGAGAACTGGGAAGAAATTCTTTGGGAGATGATGGAAGAGACAACTTGGGATAGGTTGTAAGGAAATATTTTGAAGAGTCTTTTGAAACAAGAAGAGATTTTCTTTTTTCTTTAGGATTTGTAGAGGAGGATGGTTTAGCAACATAAGGAATAGTAGAAGGTATTATAGGTCTTTGCCTGGGATTTCTCCTAGACAATATTTTCTATGGATCTGCTACTGGTGTAGTTTTCTTTGGGTTTGGTTAGCTCTGTTGTTCTTCTTTCCTGATGCCATGATTGAAAATGTGGAGTCGTCGGGTGAAAGATTTTATCCTTCTTGATTCTTGCTCACCAACAAGGAGCATGTTTTCTTTTTGTTCTACCCAGGGAAAAGAAAAAATTCTTTAATTCAATCCTCAACAACGACGCCAAAATAATGTTGTAACCCTTGAGGTGTTTTTGGCTAGGAAACTATGCTAAGGCATCCATAAACTTGATTGGTTTTGTTTAAGTTGATCTGTCCTAAAACAAAGTGTTTTTTTAATTTACTTTAGACCCTTAATTGCTAATCTTTAAAGCTTGAAAATCAAGTTTTGAGAGCATAATCTCTATGTTTTAGACAATTAAATATTTTAATGAATGAGAGAAGAGGTGAGAGAAACAAAATCCGAGTGAAAAATAATGTATCCTTCGATAAATATAATTTATCTTTCATACATAAGAAATAGTAACAAAATATGTATCTGAACCATAATATAATTTGAATAGAAATGAACACTTCGTTTCTATTAAAAAAAGAATAACGAAATTTTAAGCACATGTCCTCTTAATACTCACAGTATGTCGAAGAAATATGTAACTTTTAAAAATACCTTTGCAATTTGTGATAGTAGTTGTTGTACTAAGTTATCACAATCATGACAGTAGACACATTCAAGACGAATCCATGATCATGAAGAGAACATAAAGAAAATAAGTCACATGAACTGATACATAGAAGTTTGAATCACTGAAAACTTGTGTAATTTTTATTAAAGATCTGCTCTTTTCAGGTCCAAAAATATCTCTTACATTGAATTTTTCACATATATTTATATAAATCAGGTCGTAACAAAAAATGGTTATCCGATCCCTTTTCCTAGATTTTCAAATACAACAAGATCTTTGACTTCTAGAAAATAGGACAGTTGGAGAAGACAACTCCCAATTTTCTTCAACTTCTTTGGTGAGTCATCTTGTCAACAACTAGATGAGAAGATTCCAATTTTCATTCGATGGATAACTGAAAGAGTTCATCTCCCTGTATGCGATAACCAATTATGTGTATTTTTCATATGTAGGAGGATTTGAAAATAAGTTTTTTGTTTGCTAGAGAAGATAGAAATCATCTACGAGTATGTCTACAATGGTCTATCCTCTTAAAGTATCATCCATTCCTTGAAATTTATCCTCTTTTTCTCTAACAATGATTGATTTTATTTTATTTGTTTTATTTATTTTAAATTTTCATATGACAAAAACTTCCCTATTTTTATCCCATGCTGAAGGTAACCCCATTTTCACTAAATTATCAAACTTATTTGTGAAAGATTCAACATTTTTCTTCACCATTATGCATTTATTTTGAGCTTCTTGTTTCACATTCCTCTTTGTAAAAATCTTTTCAATTTCCATAACCATTGTAGTTCTGTCTTTGACATATTTCTTTGTCAATGTTTCTCTAGAACTGGAATTTAGAAATTTGATAATTTGAGTAGCAACATGAGGTCTAGTTCCTAATTCATGAAATAATTTCTTTATAATGTCATCTGCTTCATTTGTTAATAAAATCTCATCATCTATTATCTTGTAGTAGTCCCAAAGTTTTCCAAATTAACTGTTGATATGATCCTAAATGATGTGTATGGCCCCTATCAGATAGACCTCACAATTTGTTATTCATTTTCTCCATGTCTGTTAGCATATTATCTTTCTTCTTTTGGTACTTTCCAATAACTTTATCCTTGTCCTTGATTTCTTCACCTTGTGTTAAATTGTTTTCTTCAGGTTTTCAATTTCAACTTCCTTTGAATTCAAGCTTGATAATGATTTTGATAATCCAACTGTTGGATCAAATGAATTTGTTGATTGATATGAAGATGGCCCACTTCTTAGAGTCTCAATCTATTTTCCATACAAATCGATTTTCTCTTCCATCTAAATCATTTTATTCAAAAGTTGTTCTTTTTCTGCCTGGAATACCTGCAGTTCCGGGGTCTGTACATGATCAATTCCTAGGATTTTAAGATGCCTGGATCTATGTGTCCTTTGTTTTTATAAGTTCTTGTACATATGATTCATCTTTCAGATTATATCCTAGGTCCAACACCCATTACTCCAACTCATCTTCTCTCATTTGTCTGGTTCTATTGGCCAATTCATCTTTTTTAAGTCGAGTTCTAAGCTTTTCATTTATAATTTGAAGCTTTTTTATTCCAATATTTTCTATCATGACATCTCTATTCAACATTTCTCTAGTTTGTGTATGCAAGTCGAATTTTTGCAGTGGATGAAATGCATTAAGATCAATAGAAATGCTTGTCACCTTCTTCTGTTCCTTTGGCTCCATGAATGCTATATTCAATCTTCCTTTCTCATAATCCACAACTAAAATCATTCTTGTTTGAGATGTATCATGTTAAAATATTTTAGGGAGAATGTTCTTTTTGATCTTTGCACCCATTTTCTTGATATTCATGAAATGATAAACATGATCGATTTGATTTTCTTGTCGTGTACTCCCTGATTCTATTTCACTTTGACCCTTTGTACTCTTGGGATGATTTGACGATGATACTTTGACAATCACAACAAGTCCTTTGTCTACTGGTGCTACTTCTTCCTATAATTATGGGTCCTCTTCATCAAGTACTTCCATTTTCTGTCTTTTGGCTGATCTTTCTTCCTCTATCCCCGAATCCTTTGAAGTTGAATCTACAGTCTTTCTTTTATATGTCTTTTCAAACTATTGAAGGGTCTCTATTATGGGATATTTTGTAGGTAACTCTGGTACTTTACCATGAATTTGAAAAATGTTTTGTACATATTACCAGCTGTTCTGGTTTGCTAGCAACTCCAACTATGTTTTTTGTTGATGTTAATAGGGAAATTTCCCACGTGAGATTCTTTTTTGAGGAAATTACAGAATGAGGATCGTACTTCCATGGCTCTCCCTATTGAAATCCCATATTTGAAAGAAGTTTTGTTGTCATCTGTAATGTTGATCTGGTATTGACAATAAAAGGTCCCACCTCTTTTTTCAATTCAAAGGTGGATTTGTATTTTCTTGATACAAAATGAATATCATCTGAATTTAATCTTTTTCTAATGTACTCTAGTGCAAAGATTCTGGGATTCAATAAAATTGTTAAAAGAATAGGTCGGAGTTCAGAGCCATAAATTCTAATTTCAGTATAACTCTTGAAAATATACCAATCTCCCACTATTGTATTAGGACTGAGTTGTAATAACTTCTTACATTATGGTACAATCCTAGGAGGAATATCATCATGTAAGAGTTGATAAGCCTTGGACATGAACTGGTCAACATACTCTGAAAATCCAACATTCAGAGTCTTTTTCTTAATCATATAGGTCTAGTGAATGAACGATAATGGGTTACCAATTTAATCTTCAATTTTCAGTCCTAGGTGTGAAAAATGAAAGGATTGAGAAAATAAAAATAGATAGACAAGATAGGATTGATATCTGAAGCTTCTGAGGGTTTAGAATTTTGCTAATTGATAATGGATTTGATTAGCTAATAATTGAGCATAGTTGAATTTGGTCAAGGGTTTGACTATGATTGGAAAAATTGATACCATACATCATAACACAAACTCATCAACCACTTTGTCATTATCTCTTCCTAAAATTACAAAAATCATAGAAATAATGTCTTGGAATTTCAGCAAACATGATAGTCTCGAGAGTAACATCGTTTATAGGGGCATCAAGGGTTTTGCATAAGAATATTTGTAAAAGTGTAGTCCTATCCTGTGTGTTTAACTCTCTGAAACACTTAGCCAATAGAAATTTGTTTAAAGTTTCATTGTCAGGGTGTAATGGGCACATTAACATTTCAACAATGGATTGAGCAATTAATTCGATGAGGGGATATAGTTTGAGGTGCACCAGACTATAGATTTAACCTTGTACAATATTCACTGCAAACAGATTTTCAGTAAAAGAACATAAAATATACAATGGAAAATACAAACATTACACATAGTTTTTTCCCCTAGAAACCCAAACTAGGAAAACCGACATATTCTATATTCATTCATAGTGATACATTGTTTACAATAGAATATACATATAGGATATAACAACATCCAAAAACCTAACCCAATTAATTGGATTGGTCAAAAATCCTAATTCTTTAACCAGAAATAAAAAACCATCGACAAAAAACCATGTGCTGAAAAACCGCCCAAAAATGCGACACGTTTCTTGAGGAAAAAAAGTTTTCTCGGGGGTGCTGCCCCCGAACCCTCATGTAGGGGCCTTTTGTCCTCTACAGCTCCCAAGGGGGGGCCTAGAGGCCCCTCCTCAAACCCCCTTGCACGCCCAACAACACTACTACTCGTGCAAAGAATATAACAGATACCCAACACACACCACAAATTCAAGAAAATCATATACTTGGGGCACTACGAAAATTTGCTAAGTCGGATTCCCAAGCATAATAATGGTGAACCAAATCTCTAAAAATTTGGATAACCTGTTGGTGTAATTCAAAAGAATCGAATGACATGACCAGATCAAAAATATCTTTTCCTTTATTGACTAAATCCTCTTCTTTGGTAATTAAAATTTTCTTATCTTTTCCTTTATTGACTAAATCCTCTTCTTTGGTAATTAAAATTTTCTTAGCTTTAATTGGTTGATAGGATTCCATTTAAATAATGAAACCATAAGAGCTTAAAGGACTTCGAATTACCTCTAGAAAAATTTAGTTGGTAAAGGACTTGGATCAGAATGATGATGGTGGATGGCACTGAAGTATTTACCCGATGCTTGAATTATTCGTAAATCCAAATAAACCAACAATTTTACCTTTAACTCCTTTTAAAAATGTAATTGAATATGTGACAATTTTTTATTGGGGGGAAGATTTAATTAAAAGTAAAGAAAATTTAATTTTACCATTTATCACTTGCTAACTTCCTCTGAGACACGTCTCGGTCGAGTTCTAATTGCAAGGGGGGTCGGTTGTGGTTATGCTAACCACAGGCTTGAGGGGCCGTAGTTGACAACCGCACCAAACGTCACAACTCCTTTAACTTGGGTTTTTTGTTAAATGTTGAACATGCAGGGTGGTCCACGATGGATCCTGGATCTTCGATTTAGAGTATCGAGTGCGTGATTAAATCTATCAAGAAACATGCACTTCATTAATAAAACTATGTAATAAAACTTAAAAAAAATCAACTTATTATTAAAGTTTGTAATAAACTTATAATAGTAACATTTTATCAATCAAAATTAAACACTAATCTAAAGATTTAAATAAAAACATAAAATCTAAACAATCTAAACGACACATGTACTAATAAAAAATGAAAAGAAATCAAACTTCTAAACTATTTTAAATGTTTATTCCAATTTTATTTACTTAGCTTATAGAGAATACTATAAACTTAAAGAAAACCTAACCAACTATAAATTTATTTCTAAATTTTCTAAAAAAATATGGACTATGTTACAATAGACTCTTGAGTTGAAGATGTTATCATGTACTTATAACCTGTATAACAATTCCACAAAGAATATATCATACATCATTTCTTTAGATGGAATTAACTTAGATGCAACATTTTCCAATAAATCTGCATCACAATTTAAAAAAAAAGATAGAAGATTGATATTGAAAGCTTCAAAATTTGTTATTAAATCCCATACCTCTCGCTAGTAGTGTTTGAAATGGTTGGAGATGAAATGGATAGCATTTATTACCCGTTTGATTACAATTCCAGAATCTCCAAACACCTTTATCAATTTGACTTTAAGAACTATTGATTTTCTTAATCCCTGGATGAGAGCCTCATACTCAGTAGTGTTGTTGGTGCACTGGAATTCAAGTCTACATGCTATAAGAGTTTTCTTACCTTTAGGATTTTTTAGGATACATCCAACACTTTCTCCTTCATTAGACTTGGATCCATAATGAAAGAGGGTCAACATATATGGAGTTATGCTTAATTTGCTTTATGGATGAGGTTTAACTTTATTTTCAAAATTAATCTCATCATTTGTGTTAGGGTTTACAATAAAGTCAGTCTGTACATGAAAGTTAGTATCCAACCTATCTACTATATTACAGTTGGGCTCAACAATATGAGTGAAATGAAGGATTTCATATTGCATGTCTGATTATGCATGAGGTGATATTTCCACAGTGAAATTTATGAAAAAGGTGTTTAAGTTGTAATTTCCTAAGATCGAATGATTAAACATGACATGCTAATTTGGGACATTGAGTTATGTGACCACATGTTTCATGTACCTTTCCCTCTCAACCCTTATTTGATTCTACTTTCCATTACATGGTAACTAGATATGAGACCAATCAGTAGAAAAATATCCTTTAAGAATAGCTGACCAGTCTTGACTAAAAAAAAATCCATATGTATCAGGTATATCAACAACAATAATGTCAATTGTTTGATGCACCTTTGGGTTGGAAGCTAGTCTAATCAATACATCTTTCAATTCTCCCATGATCCTCATGTCCGAATGGTCTAATTGGATTATTTTGATACGAGATTCTTCAGGTTTGGCGTTCAAATTCTAGAAAAATGCCTATGGTATTACATTAGAGGATGCACCTGAATCAACCATTCAGTTATGAACATTTCTGTTGAAAATGTCAAAAGTTAACAAGAAAGGAGGAGTTGTATATTTTGACCTTTTGCCTATGAAAGAGGCATTGACGATTGATTGCTTATATGCATATTTATTCTTGGCCTTGTTACTTTGGATTACTTCCTCCATTTCTTTACTTCCTCCCTGATTACCTTCTTGGGTTTTGGTAGGATGTGATCCCCACAAGTTGTTAATAAACATTTCTTGGATTTGCGGGAGCTTTAAGAGTTCAAAAATAGAAATATTAGCCTGTGTCCTCTTGAGGTCTTCCAAAAAGTCACATTCCAATCTAGAGGTTGTAGGGGAATGTGAATATTTCTTTTTATTAGGATAATTTGTGTGAGAAGTCATTGGTGTGCTAGCAAGCTCCGAGGTAGAAGTAGAGTCCGATGGGGAAGTTTTGGTTTTACTCCTCGCATTAACTACATTCTGGGAAAAATGAATTTCTTACACTTCCTCTTCCTCCTCCCTTGGTAAGTCACATGATACATCCCATAAATAATTCACTCCCTGGCCCAATGTCTCTCTGGTTTTGACTATCTAACTGGTTCTTAAGCATGGGAGGCAGGTTCGACGCAGGTTCGATCAGGACAGGCTCAACTAGTTTCATTCATAGGTCGGTCGGTTCCTTTGTCAGGTTCAAGTTGGCAATAGAAGGACTAGGAACAAGAGATTATGTCTGGGGTAATAGAAAGACTAGGAATGGTTAAGGGTGCACCACCCTCTTCATTACCAATGAATGAGGACCAAATATTGTCTTGATTCTTCCTTCCATTCTCTTTTTGAGGGATTGAGGCTGACAAAGAAATAGGGTTTTGTGTCCCATGCTCTTGCGAACTTAAGGGCCCACCACGAACGGAAAGAATAACCAACCGTTGATTTCAAATAGATTGCCAGTGCTCCACCTTCTGGATAGGGAGGCAAAAGCAATGGAAAGGGCATGAACTATAAAAACACCAGCAATGGAGCACAGGAAGCAATTTTTCACCACCTCCCCTTGTGTCCCTTACTGTCCCGAGTTCTCTTGGTCCAGCAGATCCCGTAGTGGAGTCCCTAGATCCTGAACCAATTTACCTGGAATCAGTGAATGTGCCTGAAGATCCCGTTGTTAATCCATCCGTAGCAAAGACAGGGGTTTCTTCAGCATCGGGAGAGGTAGGAAAGGCGTAGCCCCTAAACCCTGCGCCAGTGCGAGTTTCATATCCTCTAAGTGCAGATCAAGTTCCAGGACCAGCACTTCGTAAAGATCCAGACCCAAATCCCAAGCCATAGCCCATAACATCTCTTCCATTTAGAGAGCCATAACCAAAAGTGGGTTACCTGGTTTATCCCATCAAAGAATCTGTTTACCCATGACCTATTGACCAAATGGTTGCAGCACACATTGCATCTGATCTTGTTTAACCACCAGCACCCGCAGATGTCAGAGCAGATCCTCTAGGCACAAGATGATTGATGACGTATACATGCATTGGTTATATTTCTATTTAATGTGGTTAATATTATGAATTATGGCATGTGCATGTAGTATTAAGGTGTATACATGTGTTGGGAACCTTTCCTTTGATATGGTTCATACTATTATTTATGATATATGCACATGTTGGATGCCTTATTATGATGTTGGATACACGTTTTCTTTGATATGGTTCATATTATGATTTATTATATATGCACATGCTAGATGTCTCACTACGATGATGGATAACCTTTCATTTTATATGGTTCATATTATGATTTATGATATGTGCACATGTTGGATATCTCATTATGATTTTGGATACCTTTCCTTTGATACGTTTCATATTATGATTTATGATATATGC
>ML806194.1:67067-125219 GCA_009831015.1 Picea engelmannii | reverse complement strand
GTCATGTTAAACCACAAGTGTATATATATCAATCTACTATCAATGAATAATGATGATAACCATCATCCAATACTTAACAATTCTTCATAACCATTTTCATAAATATTTAATGTTATCATTAATAAATATTAATACATGCCATCTAGAAAATCGCCTAGGAACCTAGGTGCATCATACTCAATCATCAACCATCAAGGATACATTCATTAGGTGGTGCATCATACTCAATCATCAACCATCAATGATACATTCATTAGGTCACACATTTGTCCCAAAGCAAGTAAATTCCAACAAGGGGTCATCCTGAAAGAGGATTCCAACCAACAATATAAACACTCAAAGTCTAGCAGAGGGTTTCGATCTGGGAATCCGTGTAGAGTTAAGGGTCTCATCATTGATCACCTAAGGCTCTTGGTCGAAGGGTCAATACCTGGTTTCTATTGAGATTACAGCTTGGTAAGGGAAGGCATCCCACGGTTTGCCCCTGAGAAGACTGGTTTTGAGTCGCAACGACTTGAGAGGGATCGAATCAAGGGGTTCGATTTTCGATTTTCTGAGCCAGCCACGGTTGTGCTAATCTTGAGTCAGGTTGTTGAGTGGGAAACACATCACACATGGTTCGTTGAGACAAATGACGTGGATTGCAATAGATAAGACAACCCGCCGATCTGCGACCTGTGAGAAAGTTGAACCCGTTTCTTTTTGAAATGGGTGAAATTGTATTTTCCATTGGAATGATGGTAGCTATTATGTTGTAAATGAATCATAACGATGGAATTGCAGATTTCAGTGGTGAAGAATTCATGTTTCGGGTGTTTTGGAGGTTTTTGAGGCAGCTGAATCTATTTAAGCACTCAAAAACTTGATTTAAACAATGTAAAATTGAGATTTCCCCAATAATTGATTTGCCCTATTCAAATAGAATGTTTAAACTATGTCATTTTCTTTTTCCTTTACTACCTCACTTTGTTACCCTTCCTTAATTTAACTTAATTTTTTTTAATGGTTTAGTATATTATCCAATTAAATATTTTGTTGAAAAAAATATGATTATGCTTTACATATTTATTTTTTATAGTTATTTATTTTTAAATATTTATGTTTTATTTTTTAATTTTTTTTTAAACTTTAATTTAGATGTCATTTAAAATTTTATGTAATAATTTAATTATGGAATAAAAAGAAAATACAACTATATATTGAAATAATTCTCGAAGTTCAATGTTATTTTAACATTTGAAAAATAATTTTTAAACTATTATTAATATGAATTAAGATTCTGAATTTATTTTAATGCTACTAATTATAGTTATTTGCATGACAATGCTCTTAATTAAAATAAAAATTCACATAATAAACCTATAGACCTATTTACATTTAGTCGCCGACATATTGGACATCGTATCACATTTGTTTGCCAACACATTGGGTTCTTTATCCTTTGAAATGACCTACACACAATTCATAAAGTATATTAAATAAGGTTTAATCATTTAAAATATGAGGGAGTTGGAGTTATGTTGGAAAGTGTAAAAACATAAAAGGACAAAAGATGGTCTGGAAGAAGGAGGGTGGCATCAACCATTCGACCACCCCTCCTTAACTCTTAGTTTAATCCATTGTTTTTTGGTTTCCTTTCCAAAGTCTTACACCCCTCCTCTCTTGCATATAAACATGTGTCCGTGACCCTTAAGGTTCTCGTATCCATCTTATCCTTGGAAGGTCGATGAGATTCACACATTAAAATCCTCTCCCCTCCCTAATACGTCGGCCCACTTCAAACATTTAATTTTTTTTTTCTGAACCCTGATATATTGGCAACAAAATGCAATCTTAATGCCGATACGAGGTACGATGGCAAAGGCTTGAAATATGGTAAGGTAATGTTAAAAGTAATGTTTTTAAATAAGGGTGTATGTGGATTTTAAAGAGGACAAACAAATCATTGTTCGGGGTTTCAAGGAAGTGGTACACATACTTTGGGATGTTGGACATATTTTGGCAAGACAAATCGAGTGTGAACGTTGATACACATGCCCCTTCAAATTATTCCTAGGTCCATTTTATATGTTGCTTTGCTAATGAAAATATTTATAAGATCTGATTTCTTGACACGTGGATGAATAAACTGTATGGCAAGATTTAAATCAAGATTTATGAAGTATGCAAGAGAATGAATGCATTGGTAATTTATAAGATCTGATTTCTCGACACATGGATGAATAAACTGTATGGCAAGATTTGAATCAAGATTTATGAAGTATGCAAGAGAATGAATGCATTGGTAAGCATTCCAAGAAACTCAGGGCATACTACCCAAACATTGATAGGGAGTGGAACTCAGTGCACTAGACAAAACCTAGTTCCCAATTTTGTTTTTTCCATAACTTTTGACTTGGCACTTTGTTTCATGCAATCCTTATACCGTTAGAAATCTCTTGTCGAGCTCCACAAATTCCCAGTTACATGTTCAAGATATTCCTCACTCTTTGTTTCATATTATCAAGTTTTAACATTGACATATTGTCTGATGAGAAATAAAGACTCACACTAAACCAACCAGGAAAGAGAAGGCATATTTAAACAAGAAACAAATGACAATCACACATAGTACACAAAGATTTTACCCTAGAAAACCAAAACAAAAAAAAAACCAACATTCCTTGAGTGTCTTTCTCCTTGTATTATTCATTCTATGAATAAAAAGTTACATGGCTAACTTTGGTCTACACCTAAGACACACTCACCATCATATTCTCTTGCTGTACACAAGAACAACCCTGCAACCAGTTCAACTTACATCTACATGACCAATAACCTCCATCTAAAGATTAACTCTACATTATTACAACATGTCTTATTTATAAGCTTTACAACATGCAAAACCCTAAATCATGGCACCCAAAAACAATTACAGATCCATGGAGATAATTTGCTACAATCCCGCGAATCTTGAGATTTTGTTACAATCGACTTCAGTCAATTTACCAGTAGACCTATAGTTGGTCTTTAGTCGGTTTCCACTCGACCTCCTGTAAACCTCATGTTGGCCACTTTGACTTCAACTTTCGTGTCGATCACTTCGACTTTCGACTTCTTGGCCGATCACTTCGACCTCGACTTTACTTGTCTATGGATTCTTCATCCAGTCGATCCACCTCAACTAGACATTTAGATGATTATTTTGTCACTGTAAAGAATATAACAACCTGACATTCTTCCACTTGTTGTCTTCTTTGTTGGTACATGATAATATGAACATCAATTCACTAGCCTAGGGAAGCAATTCCCATTGTTTCCCTACACTAAGAGAACTTCACAACACTCACAGACTTGTTCAAAGAGCCTGTTATTTTTTCCAACATGTCTACTTTCTCTAGTAGCACCTTGTTTCTTTCCACCATGTCTCATACAAAATGGTATTGTACATCGATATGCTTCGTCCTTGAATGGCACACTAGGTTCTTGACTAGAAATATTGCACTTTGACAGTTGCAATTCATCTTCATAGCTCTCTACTCAAACCCGATCTGTGAACACAGTTGATGCAACCATACTGCTTCTTTGTTTCCATGAGTGGTTTCCATGTATTCCACTTCTGTTTTTGACAAGGCTATGACTTCTCGTCGCTTACTCATCCATCTAATTTCTCCATCGAACATCTTGAACACATATCCACTAGTGGACCTTCGTCGATCCAAATATCTAGTCTAGTCGATGACGACAAAACCATGTACACTTACTTAACTATTGGCTTCAAGATTCCCTTGGTAGCATATAACATAATATTTTGTGCCACACAAATACTTGAACACTCTCTTGACAACTGTCGAGGTCTCTTTCCTAGGTGTTGATATATATATGCTTAATACTCCCAATCCATGAGAAATGTCCAGTTGAGTGAAAACCATCGAATACATCAGAATACCAACAACAATTGAATAGGGAACATGTGCCATGTCCTCTATTTCTTCCTATGTCTTTGGACACTATTCAATATTTAGCTTTTCTCCCATAGAAATTGTCACCTTGATTGGTTTACAATCCTGCATGTTGAATCGCTTCAAAATTGTTTCAATGTACTTCCTCTGATTCAACCAAAGCTTTCTAACTATCTGCTATCTCTCTATCTTCATTCCCAGAATGAAGTTCGTTCCACCGACATCCTTCATGTCAAACTTGGAGGATCGCTGCATCTTCACCTCCTATATTGTGTCCATGTTGTTTTCGACCAACAACATGTCGCCAACATACAAAGCTACATATATGAAATGGTCACCTTCTTCCTTGGAATATACACAATGATCAACCTTGCTTCTCACAAATCCCAAGGATGTAGGTGTCAAAATTCTGGTACCACATCCTTGGTGTTTGCTTTAGATCATGAAGGGATCTTTTCAATTTGCACACTAGATCTTTCTTTCCCTTTACTGCAAATCCTTTAGGTTGTTTCATGTAGATTTCTTCTTCTAGGTCCCCATGTAGGAACATTGTCTTCACATCCATTTTATCTATCTCAAGATCAAATGTTGCAACCATAGACATTAGTACTCTAGTGGAAGTTAGTTTTCATTAGGGGAAAAAAATCTCACCAAAGTCGACTCCCTCGACTTGGGAATACCCTTTTGCTACAAGTCGAGCTTTGAATTTCTCGACTTGACCTCTTGCATTCAACTTTTTCTTGAACACCCACTTTCTACTGACGAGTTTTGTTCCACTAGGTAGCTCAACCAAATCCCATGTCTCTTTTTTGTGCAAGGTTTCGATCTCTTCAACCATGGTGTCCTTCTAGAGTTTACCCTTTGCCGATTTGACTGAATCCCTGACTGACTTGGAATCCTTGTCAGTGGAAGCTAACGAAAATGTAGAACAAAAATAAGGTGGACTATACCTTTCATCTTGTTTTCTTACTTGTTCATACCTCACAATCGGAGTTGTTTGAATCATCTTCCTTGTTCCTCATTTCTAACACCAACGAATCTGGTTATTCCTCCATTTGAACCTCTTCAGACTTGGAAGTTCCATCGACTTCCCTAAATATCACATCTTGAATGTACGCTGTTTTACTTGATGCATGATCCTAGAGCTTATATTCTTTCATTCCATTCTTGTACCCAATGAAAATACACTTGATTGCCTTTTTTCCAACTTGTTCCTCTTTTCTTTGGGAACATGCACAAATGGATCACAACCAAATACTTTGAGATTTGAAAGTGAAGGCTTCTTACCAAACCATAACTCATGTGGATTTGAGTCAAATACCGCTGATGAAGGAGACCTATTTACCAAATATCTTGCAATGTCGACTGCCTCTGCCCATAATTCTTGTGCGAGCCCAATGCTACTGAACATGCTTCTTTCCTTGTCCATCAACGTCTTGTTCATTTTCTCAGCAACTCCATTTTGCTATGGGGTATATGATGTGGTGTTTTGGCGTGCTATGCCACACTACTTACAGAATTTATCAAAGTCCTTTCAACATAATTCACCACCTTTGTCAATTCTCAACACCTTGATCTTCTTATCTATCTGGTTTTCCACAAGAGATTTAAACTCTTTGAATTTCTCAAAAACCTC
The DNA here is from genome assembly GCA_009831015.1 of Picea engelmannii. Classification (NCBI taxonomy): domain Eukaryota; kingdom Viridiplantae; phylum Streptophyta; class Pinopsida; order Pinales; family Pinaceae; genus Picea; species Picea engelmannii. Next base: position 119,642 of record ML806194.1, on the reverse strand, counting down.
TGATTTCTTCCTCAGGAAATATATCCATGTATTCTTGGAAAAATAATCTATGAATGAAACATAATACATGGATCCACCAAGTGAAGGGATTGGTATAGGCCCAAACACATCACTATGAATCAATTCTAGAATCATTTTTTCCCTAATCGCTCTAGATGGGAACCTAACTTGATTTTGTTTTCCATATATGCAATGTTCACAAATATCAACTTCCAAATTACAATTAGGAAAAGCTTCAACCATACCTTTGTTGCGAATAACTCGAAGTCATTTTTATCCAATGTGTCCCATTATTTGGTGCCATAACATGGTCGGGTTGACTTGATGAAGAACATTCAAGTTAGTTTGTATTGACTCAGCCTGAATTGAGTCGATTCAACTTCAAGAACAACAATGTTGTTGCACCCAATTGAGTTGACATTCCCTAACAACTTGTATAGGGTTCCAATATGAACTCCTTTCATCAAGACCAACACACCCCTAACCAATTTGCACGTATCCTTATGAAATAGAGTGAGAACAACTGCATCACTTATTTTGCTGACATATATCATGTTTCTTGCCAAACCTGGAACATGCATCACACCTAGAAGGTTTGGTAAGACAACCTTATGGATGGTAACTTGAAAAATATTTTACTTCATGTCTCTCCTGGTTGGTTGACCCAAAAGAATTAATCACAAAATTTTGTTCTTTAACATTGAAATTTTCCTTATAATTAAAAGAGAAAACAAAAAATGTTGAGCCAGTTCGCTATGTAGTTCTGGGGAAGGAGGTTTTAGGAGATATCTCAAGATTAGCAATCAACAAATCCAACTAAAATCATTGCACAAGAATATGATTTTAAGGCGCAACATTTATTCTATCTCATTGATCCAAAATCACTTTTCAAGTCATCGAAAAGAAGACCTCGAATCTTCGATGACCTCAGAAGAAAAATGTATAAATTTACTGATATTCCTAAAAGGTTTGGAAGCATCGAATCCTGAATCTGTCAAAATATATGAAAAGAATCCTGTAGAATCATCATTGGATTAATTTGACATCATGGTTCAACACCTCAGGATGCTTGAAGAACATCTTTAGAAGATTCTAGCACCCATATTGAGGATCATTAATACTCATGGAGTGAGTATGTTGTCCTCCTACACATTTGTTTATGGTTTTGTTCCTATTATCAGTAGCAAGGGTATTTGGTTTAAGGAATTGTTTCCAACATGAATATAGTAGAGTTTTTGAAAACTGGTAAGGGAGGTATAAATGCACCAATTTAGACCTTGTTTGGTGCTTAAAACAACCACCAAATGGAGCTAGTGTTAAGAGGATTGCACCAACAACAAACACCATTTCATTCCAACAATATCTCTCCAAAAAATTAAAGGTTCATTTCAGGTCTGGTCGTTGTATTATCCTGTGGGGATATGGTCCTTGAAATGCAAGATCAAAGGTTGAATTATCCCTGAGGTAGTGTTGTTCAACATATTGAAACAAGGAGAATGTTGCACACCTTGACCAAGGAAATTACAGATGAACGACCAACAAACAATTAGTAAGAAATGGGGGCACCACTCATGTGTGTGTGAAGACGATGGAATAATCAAGACATGGCCAACCTCTATGATATAAAGTTTAAAAAATACATGATTTGACCTATATCTGTGTATGCTTTAATTTGAGTTTGGATGAGAGGGCTGACCTTTGTGAGTTATTAAATTTATTTCGAAGTAAAGTTAAGATCAAAGACAACCTTAACTTGGATTTGGGAGCCGACCTCATTTTGTGGGGGTAAATCATGGTGGTTCGATAACCTATAATTAAAGAGTCGATTTAGGAAAACTTGGATGATCAGATGCTTAAATAATGTTAAAAAGTCTCATGTCCATGTAAAGGGTTGTTTTTCTTGGTTGATAAAAGATTGAAGATAGTGTAGTTGATTTTGTGGAGAGGATGCCAGCTAGAAGGACCTTTGGAGGTCGGATGATGCACTGACACCTAAATTTATGGAGGATACCCCACTTTTGAGGGCTTTATGCTCCTAAATTTTGGCGCATGTGGTTTAAGAAGCCCAAATTTTGAATTATCTAGATTTTTTTTAATTATTGAAGAGGGGTTTACCCCCTCCTTAGGCTAGATTAGTAGAAATTAGTTTAAATAATTATTATTTTAATGTAAGATAAAGTTGAGCCTTTCCCCTATATATAGAGAGGCACTTCACTCATTTTTATCATCATTTTCCTGAGGGATTTTTCCCTTAGGAAGTATGAAATTTTCTTGGAACTTTGTCTTGGATTGGTGTTTTGGCATGGAGTAATAAGGAAATATGATTTTGGGATGTTGTCTCTTATGCAATACTCTTTTGAAGTTGTTTTAATGGGATGTTGATGGATGATTTTGGAATGCTAGGGTTTCCTCATGCATTTTTGGGTACATTTATACAATTATAAGGGCTTCTTATGGTGTCTTGGAAATTTGCTTGGTTGAACCCAAAATCTTGTGAAACCCTTGGAGGAGTAAGAGTTTTTACAACCTCCTCCATATTGTCTTTCACATATTATTGGAATATTTATGGTATGCCTCAAGAAATAGGAGGGGCTACACCCTTGAGGTATTGCCTTGGATAGGGTTTTGTTCCAAGAAGTAAGAGGGTTTAAACCCATGGAAATTTAAGCCTTCGTTTCATAATTTTCAACTTTTGCATGTCTCCATTTCCCAGGTATTTCCTTGGATAGGGTTTTGTTCCAGGGAGTAAGAGGGTTTACACCCCTAGAAATCTTAAACCCTAGTCTCATCACTTTCATGTTTTTATGACTCCATTTCCCAATGAAAAGACACTGGTCCCAAATATCCAACTACCTACTTTCATACTCTAACGCTGTCCATAAATGCTTGTTTGAACTTCTTTCTCCACTTACTCTTAACCTACCACAATCGTGACCTACAACTAGCTGGATTAAAGCGAAAGAGAGATTGGTGAGGTGATAGTGGCCCTTCCCTCTCGGTTTCACAATATTTCACTTTAGCATTGGGACTTTGGCTCTACAAGTGCGAATTTGTGCGATAACACCCTTCAACTTATACTTTCTACTAGGGAATTTTCCTCTATCTCTGACACCCAGTCGACCTCTCACCATCAAGGCATCTTTGGTCGATCCTTCCATGTTCTTCCATCTCATTTCTTCTGATAATAGAGATGCAATCATGTATTCTAGTACTAGTGTGGTTGAATTAATCCCTATAGCCATGAATAATCTATCCGAGGAGTTTGAAAAAGAACATAATAGGGTAATACATTTCTCCTCCTCAATGATTTTAATATCTACCGACAATAATTGACTTATTACAATATTGAATACATTCAGATTATCTATTACTGATATCCCATCACTCATACTTAGAAGATACAATTTATTTCTAAGGAACAACTTATTTACTAGGTATTTCGACTGGTACAATCTTCCCAACTTGTCCCACAATTTCTTGGCCGAGTCTTCACCTGAGAAATTTAGCATCACTGAATCTGCAAGACAAAGTTGAATCGTACTCTTTTCCCTTCTTTCATTTTTCTCCCATTATTCCCTTGACATACTCGTCAGAATGGTACATGGGCTTACAACTACCCAATGTTCTCGATATACAAGGATATATTTAATTTTAAGCTTCCAAAGCTCAAAATTACGACAATTGAATATTTTGATCTCTATCCTCAAACTGCTTGTCATTCTTTCAAGCAAAAATTTAAATATCTCTGACTTACAACTCCCACTGGACCTAGGTTTAGCTCGGATCTAAGATATGCTCAACCTTTCTCTGATTCTATGATACCAAAAGTATCAAAGAAACTCCAATAAATCTTTGATACCAAATAATGAGAAATAAATACTCACACTAAACCAACCAGGAAAGAGAAGGCAAATTTAAACAATAAATAATTGACAAACACATACAATTTGCAGAGATTTTACCCTAGAAACCCAAAATCGGGAAAATAAACATTCCTTGAGCATATTTTTCCTTGTTGTCTTATTCATTCAATGAATAAATATTTATATGACTAACCTTGGTCTACAAATTAGACACAATCACCATCATACTCTCTTTCTTTACACAAGAACAACCCTACAACCAATTTTGCTTACATCTACATGACCAACAACCTTCATCTAAAGATTAGCTTCTACAATATTACAACACACGTTATTTATAGGATTTACAACATGCAAAAATTTAAATCATGGAACCCAAAAATAGTTACATATCCACATAGATAATTGGATGCAATCTCGCGAATCTTTGGATTATGTTACATTTGACTTCAGTCGGTTTACCAGTTGACATCCAATCGGTCTTGAGTTAGTTGTCACTTGATCTCTTTTCAACCACTTAGACTTCGATTTTCCCATCAATCACTTCGACTTCCAACTTCTTGGTTGATCACTTCAACCTCAACTTGACTTGTTAGTCGATTCTTCACCCAGTCGATCCACTTCATCTAGACAGTCGAATAACTATTCCATCACTACAAATAATATAACAACCCAACACTGTCGACAACCTAGAAAATGTATAACACATCATTTCAATGGGGATGTCTGTGAAATAACTATCAAAGGGACCAAAGATCAAACTCAGGGAAGTAGACTTGAACTTCTCATTCAACTACCAATCAAATTCTACATGTTCAAATGCACATTTTTAAAGTATGTTTTGAGGTTCTATATTGACAACTTATCTATTTCATAATAAATGTGTTAGGAAATAAAAATGTGAGAGAAACAAAATAACAAGAATATAGAAACATGCACACATAAATCACACGAGATTTATCCTAGAAAAACCTTATGGGAAAAACTAGGCAACAATAGATCTATTATTTCCCTTGGCTAAGCCGACCAACTGTGGCCCTGACCAAGTGAGCCTTCACCACTCAAATATTGGTACATTACAATGGAGTATCACCAACCTTTTAAAGAATTTCATCACATGTAATCCACATGCTCTAAAACCATGGGCTACCAAAACCATGTGCCCGAAACCACAAAATGTTGACCTAACAACTTTGAATCTTTCACCAAGTCAAGTTTAACCTAACATTCCCCCCTTTAAACTTGAATTTGGGTTTCCCATGATCAAATTCGATCAAACCTCCCTCAAAGTCAGAGTATTCGATAATATCACATGCTCCCCCCTATCACCTTGGTCTATGTCTAGATTTTACCAGTGAAATTTAAAACCCAGGGTACACATGCCTAACTAGGTCTTATAGTCATATTCCTATTTACATTCAAGCCATTAATTTCTTTTTCATTGTTGTTATCCTGACACTTATACCACCATCCTCTTGCCTTACCTCCAACTCTTGATTCTTGCTTCTCGGTAAATATACAACTAGGCAACATATCCAACCACACTTGCCATATCCATAAGATCCAAGCATCCAAGCTATATATCTTTCACACAATCCTAGCCCATACCCAATTCTCTTCAAATCTATGTCCTCCTCTAAATCAATATTTATCCTTCACGTGACTTCCACACATATCAATCTCTTTTTGGCGTATGTGGCATCCACTAGAGATATAATAGGCATTCATTGCCTCCAAAATGTGCGACAGTGTTGAAAACCCGCAGCCAGTTCAACCTCTCCACACATCTCGTCCTCTAATATTTTCTTGTGGCCTTCAATGATCCCTAGGGATTTAAACCCTAGCTCTATACTATGGCAACCACGCCTTTCTTTTCATCATCATTGACCATAGCTATGATACCAGTTGTTAGGAAATAAAAATGTGAGAGAAATAAAATAACAAGAGAAACACGCATACATAAATCACATGATATTTATCCTGGAAAAAACTTACGGGAAAAAATAGCGAACAATAGATCTATTATTTCCCTTGTCCAAAACCGTCCAAGCTACCCAACCGTTGCCCCGACCAAGTGAGACTTCACCGCTAAAATCCTGGAACATTACAATGTAGTATCACCAACCTTTTAAAGGATTTCATTAAATGTAATACGCGAGCTCTAAAACCACATGATACCAAAAACATGTACCTGAAACCACCATTGTTGACCTAACAACTTTGACTCTTTCACCAAGTCATGTTTAACGTAACAAAATGGCACCCAAGTACCGACACTGTGAGAGGATCGTACTCAAGAATAAAAACACATAATGTATAAAGAAGCGAACTACAAAGACACATATACTATACATCAAAATAAGGAAGATCTGCTAGTACAGAACAATGTCTCCACAAATGCTATCTACAATAAAGGATGAGACACTAGCACATGAGCAAACATCAACAAACAATAATCAATCCAAAATGGTATAAGATGAAGTACATATATCATGGTAGACAAGTCTCAAGCAAAGAGAAAAAAGGATCCACAATGTGCAAATCACTGACCACATTGTATAAGACGAACTAGGACCAAAACCCATGATCCCCCACAAGCACTAAACGATAAAATTAAAAATATGAATGTACATGATGTATGATATATTAAATTATGAACATTTATGTTGTTAGTATTCCCTCATCATTCCATAGAGGATAGGGACACAAAGTTTTCAAATGGAAGGTCAAGGGTCAGGGATGTGGAAGGCCAATAGTTAGGGTGAATTTCAATAAATAGAGGGATGATACTCTAATTCAGGTCTTTTAGATCTTTGATCTTTCATGTACTACTATTGGAACTTGAATGAGGAGAATCCTTCTTGGCCAAGCTATTTTCTATAGAACTTGTATTCTTGTGTTGCACTTGTTGTGGATTGTTCTGACACCTTTGCTCAACACTTGAGTTGTGTAAGAATGTATCTCACATTGTAGAATATTCTCATGTGAGGCCATTGCATTTTTATTTTTGTTCTTCAAGAAGTATTTGTATGAATATGTGAACATAAGACTGCAAATGTTTGTTTCAATGCTAGACTATTCTAGGTTTACAATTATTTATCCATATTCTTGTCATTGCTCTGTGTGAACTATTTGTTGGGCCATTGACAAGAACATGTGCGGTTCTATATTTAATTTCTGGTTACCTTTATTTCATCTAGACGTATGTATATTAGATTGGTTTCATTTCATTCTTTATATTATAAACCATTTCTAGTGGATTGAGCCACAACCGGTAAACCCCAAACTAATACTAGATGTTGGGCCAAAATATGTATGGGTTCCCTATTCCAAATGGTGTGAGGTCCAATTGGGACTTCTCACTGGGGGTAACCCATGCTATTGATCTAGGTCATATAGATCACGTCAACATAATTGGCGCTAGGAGGGTTTTAATTAGCCCATGTCTCCTCTCCATATCTCAATATGGGACTACCCGTTGAGTCTTCCGAAACCCTCAGGTAGTATTTGTAATGAACCTACTTACTATTGTCACAATTTTTCCTTACGACTGTAGCAATTTAAGTGAATTTTTGGGTGACAAATTTCATCAAACACTTAGGATGTAGGTTTTTATTTCACTATAAATTCCATTGTTGTTGTTGTTGTATTTTATATTTTGTTGGTTTAGTTTACTTATTATGGTTTGTGCAAGTGTAACACAATTTCTTGGTGCCAAACATGTTATTTATTGCATATATAGAGAGAACATGAATATAATAGATGATAGTCTATCCACTACAACAGAAAGACATAAATATCATATTTGGGATTGATTTATGAATAGGTTGACCTCACAATTGTTCGGCTGCAGTAAATCTGAGTGTATAAGAGTTGAATGATAAATATGTTGTTGTTGCGCTGAAAATACCCTCTCCAAGCTACCCACACTGCCAACAATGATAGAAGAGGACTCTATAACACTCGCTCGACCTCCAAACTGATAAATCGACCCAACTTCCATGTAGTCTCTTCCCAACAAGAAATATCAACCTTGAACAACAAGAAAATACAACCCAGCCTCAAGATATTTCGCCCAACAAGAAGACTCGGTCCTCACAAGAAGAAACTCAACCCCTCAATGAAAAAATCCGACCTAGCCCTTAGGAAACTCAGTTTTCTCAAAGTAAAAATTGTTGTCCTCAATAAAATCGTTCCCTACAATGAAATTCCATCTTCCCAATGATGGACTATTGACCTCCTCAAAAACATTCGATCCATACACTAGAAAAACTCAACCACAAATGATAAAACTCAGCCGTCGGAATGAGAAACTGAGCCACATATGAGAAATATCAGCTGCCAAATGATAAACTCCATCACAATGAAGCATGATGAGAATATATGAGTGATATTGTCTCCACGACCAACTAGGGTGGATGGTCTCACCACTGAAACTAATCTTCTTCTCTAGGGTTTTTTCGTCCCAAGAGCCAAAATCTACAAGAGCTCCCCATTTTCATTTTTTATAAAATAACAATGTATAATGAGAGAGGGTGCTCTCATTCCTCTTTTATTTTCTCGCTGACCCTTTTTTGACCCTTTTACCCTTTCAATTAAGTAAAGTGACTTTATAAGCTCAATGTCACGTAAAACCCCTTTTACTTAATTACTCAATGTCACTTTTAAAAAATGTTACTTTTCCACCCCGATGACATTAAATAATTAATTAATTCCATTTTCCCCTAACTATAGAATACATGAATCACTTAGGCTATTTTTTCAACTCCTGGAGTGATCATTTGGAAAGGGAAATTATGGCCCTCCCTTCTCAAGATTGCTTGTCCTTAAGCAACTGCAAGTTAGGATGCTGCAAGATATGATCACCTTCCCACATTGCATCCTTTACTGGAAAATATCTCCACCTGATGACGTACTCTCAGATCACTCGGTTACTTAATCTCCTCTCCCGAACATACAAAACCTCCTCGAGAGTTAGTATCATCCTTCCCCTCTCATCTAGTGGCGGTAACTCTGTGGAAGTGGTAAATCGTGGCCCCAACGCCTTCTCAAGGCATGATACATAGATAATACTATGAATCTAGCTACCCTCTGGCCACTCCAGCTCATAAGCTACCTCTCAAGATCTCCATATCACCTTGTAGGGACCACATATGCACAACCTCATCCTCTCAACGCCACCTCTCCTCAATGGAAACAATCTATGTGGTTTCACCCTCAAGAAAACCACATCCTCAATATCGAATTTGTGCTCCACCCTGTGCCTATCTACATACATCCTATGCTGAATCTGGGTGGTATGAAAACTATCATGAGTGTTGTCGCAACAATTCTCACCTAAATGTAACCACTCTATCCATGACATCACATAGTCATGTAGATACCTCTCAACCTCTATAACATCTACTTGTAAGTGGTAAAGTCACCAGGATCCCAAACTAGCCTATAAGATGTGAAGCACCCTCTACCCATAACATTGAGCTACAAGGTGCTAACACAAGAGCCCGCCTGACTGCCCTTGATAAGCCAAGTAATCCTAAGCTATAGAAACTTGGTTGACTCCTTAGAAGACTACTCCTCCAAGAAACCAATCTTATTCACCCTAGGAGTAAACTCCATAAAGAGAAGACTGGCCATCTCATTTGTATCGACTACCGAGCTGTCAAACACTATAATCCTAGGGTCACAAGATAATCTCCATGAGTAACCATCATGTTGATGTTGCACCCCTCTAATTATAACTGTCTAATCACCACGCTCAGACTACACTCTCCTCTCCTGAATCCCCAAGCTAAAATCCCTGAAAGGACTGAACTCACTATGTTGGATCATGTTTCGCTAAGGCATCTCAATGAAGTCAAAGTCTTCCAACCTACGAATAGACTCAATCCTGGGTATCATGAGGGAAAATATACCTTTCCATATAGAACAAATCCCAACAACTCCCCTCACAACATCCCATAATGATGCAGACCAATCACTGTTGTATTTTATGGTTTACTGGTTTAGCTTCCTTATTGTGGTTTGTGCAAGTGTAACACAATTTCTTGGTGCAAAATATGTTATTTATTTCATATATAGAGAGAACATGAATAAAATAGATGATAACATCAACAATCCACTACAACAGGAAGACATAAATATCATATTTGAGATTGATTTATGAATAGGTTGACCTCACAATTGTTTGGCTGCAATAAATCTGAGTGTATAAGAGTGGAATGATAAATTTGTTGTTGTTGAGTTGAAACTACCCTCTCCAAGCTACCCATGCTTCCAACGATGACATAAGAGGACTCTACAACACTCACTCAACCTCCAAACTGATAAATCGACCCAACCATAAGGTAATCTCTGCCCAACAAGAAATATCGACCTCCAACAACAAGAAAATAAAGCCCAGCCTCAAGATATTTCGTCCAACAAGAAGACTCGGTCCTCACAAGAAGAAACTCGACCCCTCAATGAGGAAATTCAACCCAACCATTAGGAAACTCGATTTGCTCACAGTAAAAATCACCCTCCTCAAGAAAATCATTCCATAAAATGAAATCCTAGTTGCCCAATGATGGAATCTTGGCCTCCTCAAAAGCATTCGACCCTTACACCAGCAAAACTCAAACACAAATGATAAAATTCAGTCGCCGAAATGAGAAACTCAACAACATTGTAACATTCCAATAATTCATGGACAATGATAGAAGCTATGTGCACACTACACACAGGTACCACCTCCATCGACCATTCTATTGAAAAGATCATGGTTCGAATGACCTACAGGGATGCATCTACTAATGGAGATTCATGTTTAAAAGTAAATGTGACCTTGAACCTCTAAGTCATCTTGTCCCAATTTGCTATTTCTCTGCGCATTTCCAGGTCCATGTACCAATTCTTAGGAATTGTATCCAGTGCATGTATAAACTTGTGCGTCCATTCCTTCTTTGGTATCGATCCCCACATGTTTCTACACTGCACAATATTATTTGTTGGGTCACTTATCCTTATATAATTCTGTGTAATATTCTCCACCTTGATACCAAATCTCACTTGCAATAGTCTTCTACACTGCGACCAATCCTCCATTCCCTCTTTGTGTGCAACCCACCATCTGGCTGGAGTGGCCTTCAAGACAACATCTAGTGCCAACATTCTTTGTTGTTCAGGTACCTGCAACTCAAATGCCTTTAAAAATGAGCTTATATCAGTCAATCCATCATACCTTGGTGGATCACATGACTCCGTTCCAATCCAACAATGATTGAGTTATGTGTGCACATCGTCTAGTTGATACTTCATGCATCCTTTGCTTCCAATGTTCTAAACCTTCCTCTGAACATGACGCACATGAGCTAATAATCCTCCAAATTAGCGCACCATCTGTAGTGGGGTTAACATAATCACCCATCCATGCAATCATATTATACAAGCTGTCAATTTTGTTCCCTCTCGCTGGCTCTATATACCTATTTCCTTTTGTCGGATCCAATGGTACAGTAACCTTCAATTCCCCTACCTCAAATATCATTTCCCTCCTTTTCAGATATATGATTGTCTGATTGTCAAAGGCACATTCTAAACCCATTAGTGTTGGATATGGCTGACTATCATCAATGATCTTGACGACTTCAGAATATGCTACATTGCGCACCCCATCTATATTCATAGGTACTCTCGTCAATCGACTGATCAAGACTATATAGTGTTGGTTTGCCAATCTTAACTGGACAGGAGACCAAATCAACTTGGGTTTCCCCATTATTTTCCATGTCTGCTTTGGTAACACGTTGACATCAGAACTCGAGTCTAAAATAATGTTATCCACATCATATTCCCCAATCTGTGCACTTCATCTGAATTCTCCATTGGTCCTCTTTTTACGCAATACTTGATTCACTATCCTTTGTGCAACATAAATTTCCCTTTCTTGCACGCAATGATCAATCATTTCACATAATGCATTCAATGCAGTTCCATCTTTCATCAATTATACACAACTTATAAGAAACTCTCTTAGAGTACTTACCTTCTCAAGTGGCTTTTCTGGTATAATATGATCACATACATGAGGCACATATGATGTTGATGCTACCTAATCCGGTCCTGGTATCTCTTTTCTTTCCCTCTGATACATCTCCTTTTCTTGTTGAGGGTCAAATTTCAGCATAGGTCATGTTGATTTCCTCACCCATTTCTCAACCTACTTTCCTCCATTCATCACATCATCCCTTGTCTTAGCTCCTCTACGCGTAACACCTACTATTCTAGGTCCTTCATTGTGTTTGTCAATTGGTATATTCTGTACGTTCTGATTTGGGTTATGGTTCTGATTCCCTCTTGCCTTCCACTTCGCAAGTAGTTGAGGACAATATTTTGTCGCATGGTCCAATGCTCTACAACATGTGCAGGTTGTACACGGATTTGGGTAGTCCCGAGCTAAAAGTGTCCTGATTGATTACAATTGTAGCATATTATTGGTCCTCTACCTCCTCTGCCAAAATTTCCTATACCTTGACCTCTGCCAAATCCTCCTTGGTTTCCTGAATTAATGCCTCTGATTGTTATACCATGGACCCCCTCCTTCTCTCACAACATTTTCCTCCTGAATTCTATACATATCTGAAGTGCGCTCTCTCATCAAATCGAATGCACGACAATCCTTTTGTTCGTTCCCTACTGTCTTGCAAAAGTTGCAAAATAAGTTCCTTGGTGTACTCTGGTATTTTTTTAGTAATGGAAACTCAGTTGGATGATGTCCCCATTTTTTGCATATTACACAGTATCCCCCTCATGGTAATGGATTCTCTACTCCAGTCGCCAAACACTGTGCAAATAATGGGCATTTGTCCTTATGGTGGCCTTTAGTCCTACACTTGGTACACCAAACTTGTTCCTGCTTCTCCTTCCCTTTTGTAAGCTCTGCCAATTGGATTGTCAAGGAAACTAACTGCATCCATAATTGCGCGATCCCTCCCCCATCTCACACAAGAGATTCTTCCAACTTCATTGAAATCTCCAAAGCTTTAGGCTGCGATGTATCCTACTGTTGAATCAACGACCGACGAATGTGTGGTGGTAGTCCTGCAATAAACCACTCTTGATGATGTTGATCAGGGATATGGAATGTCAATTTACCCATCAGATCCTTAAAACATTGATCGTAGTCCCAAACTGATTCATTCTGCACTTATTTGATTTCCTTCAAGTTTGTAATGTACTGTGACTCAGAATTTGGCTTCTTGAACTCTTTCAAGAATTCTTATCTAATTTCTGCTAAATTCCTTGCTTGTTCGGTAGGTGTGGTACTCTACAATTTCATGTACCAGACTAATGTGCGACCCCTAAATGTTGTTTCCAACTGCACAGTATTTACAACTTCATCTTGGAAATTATTCATAGCCCAAATTGTTTCACATATGAATAGATGTTGTTCCAGGGTCCTTCGACCCAACTCCCTGGAATTCAGGTAGTCTTAGGGTGTTTTCTAACCCAACCATGTTATTTTTTGTAGTGCCTCTTCTCGGCGATGTTGGTTGACTCTGGCTCGATGCACTGCTTCCAATGATTTGGATACTACTACTTTGTCTCCCCCTACTAAATATAAGTACTTTTGACAAATACTCAAATGCTATTTCTGATCTAGGTGATGCACACATGGTCGTGGAATCAACACATGATCTAGTCTGAGTAGGACTTATCGACTCTTCAATTATAGGATTGAATTGATAATTGTCTTCCTCTCCTTCTATGTATGGTATTTCTATGATCTGGACTATTGTGTAGGGTTTTATCCCCTTAGGCTCTTTGCACCACTCTCCTTTCTCAACCCTAGTCTTCATCCTCTTGTACCTTCTTCCACTACACAGTACTACAAACTCGTCTTCCTCTTATGATGCAACTTCTTCGGTTTTTTGCATCCTCAGTCCCTCCCTTCTTTCTTCATTTATTCCTTCATTCTTTCTTACTTTCAGACTATCCTCTTGTCATCCCCTGATTCCCCTATGTGCATGAAGACCCTCGACAGTCAAACTCCATTGTCATCACACACTTGTCGCACAACAACACCTTTATCCAAGTACCCAATGATTTCATAAACCTTCTGCGTGGACCCTTGAATAAATCCCTCTCTACAACATTGTAAGACTAGGTACAATCCACTGCAAATTCTGTAATATAACCTCCCAATATACTGTACAACCAGAAATCAACTACATGAGAAGTCTTATTACCTACATAATTCAACTGCCTTACTAACTCAGGAGTCCAGTTCCTTGACATTGCGGTTCGGTACCTTCCAGTATTATCCACTAATATTTCTAACCACTCAGTTAAGATAATCGTAAATTCTCCAAATAAAATCTCATGAAGCTCTATGTACTACATCCATTGCTCATCGTTCAACCGAGGGTTTCTATTCTCTCTTTGAGAAAATTCTTGTTCCTTCCCTTCTATCCATTCTGAGATCTCTTTCTTAGTCCGCCTCTAAAACATTCCCTCAATCATAGATTTTGGGTCCCAACAACAAAACCATTTGTTGACACGTAGTTGTAAGACCCTAGGTCCAAATTATCTAACCAACAAAACCCTTCAGACATTGGCTTTAGGCATCACATGTATGCAAATGAAGTCTCACCTGAGGCATCTATTGGGACTGCAGGAACCAAGTTTCTGCATGGACGAGGAGATATGAGGCTATCATCATGTTCATTCTTACTTATCTCATATGAGAAGTATTATGTATCTCTTTCCCCTGATTAATTGGTAAACATTACTTATGCAACATTTTAGTAACATAGATTGGAACATAAACTATTCATTGTAACATTCATCTTTACTGCACATCAATCATCTTCTACACAGATCTAGATCTAGTTATACATAAATAGAACATTCATGATCAATCACATAAAAATACATGCAGACACAGTAATTAACGTGGTTCACCCAACTTTGGGATACATCCACAACGACTGAATTCTTTATTATTCTTTGTTCTATTCATCTCAGGCTTGTGCACTGCGCTTATAGTAGATACATCATGACATACTTCTCCATTTTCCTAGCCTCTTTGCAGTGCAAGCCTCTCTCTGCAAAACTCTCCCTAAATATTCAGACATAGACTCTCTCTCATTCTCAGTCTATTCTTCCAATCATCATCATCATCAACAACAACAACAAATTTATCTCTGTTTCAACAACCTATTCTACCCGACCCATTACATATTTATACATAGAATTTAGGGCTCAAAATCCTATTTGCTTATCCCCCAAAACCCTATTACACCCATGATGACTCATTGTTCGAGCGTGATTTTCCTATCTTTGGCCCACATGATGCTTTTCCTTGCTCTTCGCTTGTTGCTTTATCTCTTTCTTTTGTGCACATCCTTATTCTTCATTCTTCAAACATCCTGTCCAACACATGCCATCCCCTTTAAACCGTTCCCAACTCCATTTTATATCTTTCTTTGTGAATGAAAATATGAATAAGATCCGATCCCTCGAGGGGTGAACGCATAAACTGTAAGGCCAGATTCTAACCAATATTTATGAAGGATCAAAGAGAATGAATGCATTGGTAAGCATGCTATGAAACTCAAGGCGTGCTACCCTAGACATTGGCAGGGAGTGCAACCCAATGCAGTAGACATAACCTATCTCTCAGTTTTATTTTTCCATAAATTTTGACGCGGAGCTCCATTTCACGCTCTCCTTACACTCTTGGAAAGGTCTCATCAATATATACAACTTCCCAATTATCCATTTTAGGATATTCCTCACCCTTTGTTTCATATTATCAAGTTTGAATACCGACATACTATCTGTTGTTACTAGAGATTTCTCTTTACTGCAAGAGAGAAATGCCTAGCACATTTTCAACCAAAATCTGAACTAGAATTTGGCCCTTCCATCCAGAGGGGGCTCTCTTGTATGATTTCAAAATATTTGCTACTCACTCTCACCAAACAACACTTGAACATAAAAGTAGAGTGGCCAAATTTGATAAATAAAAAATAAACATGGTTTAAAATATAAGACAACAAATTGAAATAAAGGTTGTAAACTTCTTTGATCAGAGGATTAATCCATTAGGCATGGAGTCTCAATCATTCGGAAAACTAAAACTTATTATGAAGGATTGAAGAAAAGAGAAGACAATTGAATCTCAACAATATAGAGGGAAAATGCAATCTCTAGTCTCAATCATTAGGAGAACTAAAACGTATTATGAAAGATTGAAGAAAAGAGAAGACAATTGAATCTCAACAATATAGAGGGCAAATGCAATCTCTATAAATCTGAGATGAAGAAATGACCATTTACTGGGCCTTGACAATGATGAATCCAACAAAAGGACAATGAATGCATATAAGACAATATATTAGGGTTATGATTAAGAAAAACATGTTAAAACAAAGGTCTTGTCTTACTCACAATAAGACAAAAAAAATTCTTTGTCTCAAATGATTATTTATAATTGCAACAGTGGAAGTTGTACCAAATTGTTACTTCTTTAATCCTAATAATGATCTTACTGCAAAATAGAAATGAACAATGATGACATAATAAAAATCTTAAAACAAAAAAAGAAGAGAAGAAAGAGCTCCAATTATTATTGAGCAATGAATCCAATACATTAATCTAGCTAACTAAAAATATCTACGACAGCTATAGAGACTTTACAACAAAGAATGTAGTCTTGCTGCCAAAAATTCCCCATTTTTCCAGTCTCCAGCTGCTGATATTATCTTTCTCCCATGTTGAACTGAATCCTAGCTTGATGCCTCCAAACTTGGAACTTTTTTCTCAATTGATGCCTTGAAATATGGAACTGACTTTGATGTTGATCCTCTGCCTCAAAATTTGGGAACGGTTTTTCTAAAATAAAATTTTGTTTTGAAAAGGATTTTGAGGCTCTTGAAATCTCGACTCCATGTGTTGTCCCATTCCTCTGAAAAGTAGGGAGTTGTTATGTGCATTTAGATACCAATAACATTATGTGGAGTTGTTATGTGCATTTAGATACCAATAGCATTATGTTTCCAGCTGACCTTGTTCAATTGTTTTTTATAATTGAACAATAACTTGTATCATCAATTGTTCTCCTAACTTTGCTCTAGATGTTGCCACACGATTTTATTGCATAACCATAAGCAAAGGTTCATTGATAAATACAATTAGAGCCTTGTTAGCACTGCTCCAACCAGGTGACTATGTCCTTGCCAAAAGTGTATTGCTGGCCCTTTTGACATCACTGATATGAAAATAAAAGCAAGTACCTTTGTCCACTCGAACTATGCAAAGGTTTACTATCTGGATCATCAACTATGCCAGAGACAAAACTGTTAGAAGATAAGTCAGGCGTACTGCCATTTATCTCATCATCACCAGACTCCATTTAAGTTATCCTCACATTGCTCTCAGGTAGTTGACTTGAGATCTAATTCATTCCTTCGTTGCCACCAGGGGTCAACATTGTCATTTACTTTATGAATTCCTGAAGGCTTCTCACCTGGTTCTACCATGGCCAAGACTTCCATATATGATTTTAGATGCGGAGTAAGACCCGACTTCACAATTGCAAGTGTATATGAAGGTCTCACCGATCCTTTCTCAACAGTTCGCACATCTGCATTTGCTTTGGAATACTTGGAATTTTTTTGAGAAACTCCTCTCCAATCTACTTTCTTTATGGATGAGATGGCTACCATAATGCTATTATTTTTGCCCCTGCTTATCTCATTCCCTCAGTACAAATAGAATATTCACCTTTCATCAAATCATGAGCCTTTGCATCACCTAACTGATTCATTCAAAGCAATCATCGCTTTAACCATGCTAGATTCACTAATGCATTTGTCTTGCTTGTCACAAGCATTTGATAACAACTTTATTATATTCCTCATCAATGTATACAAATTATCAAAGTCTCGTTGTCTTATGGTGGTATCTTCCAGGTTAGAACATACACCATTGCTAGAATCAAATTTGAAGCGAGCAAGCTCATTTAATAAAACAACGATTTCGTCCCTTGATGTTTCCAAAACAAGCAGAAAACATTTGTCCAAAGGAACTGTTTTTTCATCTCCAGGTAAGTTCACCGGCTTAGCAACATATTTCTCCAATTAAACAACCTGCGAAGGAAGCACTTCTTCACATGACGATGGATGTGGGAGAAAATTTCCAGAGAACCTACAAACATTCTATGACTTGTCCATGGATTGAAATAGACCCTGAGGTAAGACAACAAAGAGAGAAGGTGCCCTCGTCGCCACAAATAATATAAATGATTTTACCAAAAGAAAAAAGAATATTTTATTCCTCTTTTAAATAAAAATGATTAAAATAAAATCATTTATAATAATATAAATGATTCAATAATTTTTCTTTAAAAATGATTAAAATAGAATCATTTATAATAATATAAATGATTCTTTTATCAAAAGAAAAGATTTTTTTATCCTTCTTTTAAATAAAAATGATTAAAATAGAATCATTTATATTATTTTACAAAAAGAAAAGGAATTTTTATCACTCTTTTAAATAAAAATGATTAAATTAACATTCCCATATCCGGATAGATTTACATGTAGTTTGGCTAGGGTTTGGAACAACTGCAAGATAGGGTTTGGAAATCACGGCCATAACAGAGGACAACATGAGCACCAAAGGGGGGGTAAGGGAACCCCCTCATACAAACAAGTAGTAGTGGACAAGGGGAAAGGGCCAAGAGACATAGTTTTCAAGGCACCAATGACAGGCACTTCGGGATCAGACCCAGAAAAGGGTCAGGAAAGGAACTAGGGCACAAGCGAGTGCATCGGAGAAGAAGCAAGAGAAACTCAGAGTGAGGCACAAGACACAACGAAGCTCAACATGACAGAAGGGCATAACCCGTGCAAACCCAAAACAACAATGATACCTTAGGTGATACTGGAGGATCCGCAAACGCAACTCTACAGGGACCAGATGAAGACAGATGCGCTAATATGCAAGTTCATGGGTTTGTGGCCCACAGAAAGAATGCTGCGCAACTGGATTAAATATCATTGGAAGCCAAACAGAGAAGTGGAGCTCCACCTGGGCTCGAAAGGTTTCTTCATAGTAGTATTCATGAACCTGGAGGACATGGATAGAGTCTTTGAGGGAGGGCCATACTTCCACGCCTCAACAGGACTGTACATGCGGCCTTGGAATGAAAATTTCTCCCCAGAAAAAGATACTTTCAAAAAGGTGTCGGTCTGGCTGAGATTTTATTCCTTACCTTTAGACTACTAGTTGTCCTCTACTTTCGAAGCAATAGGAAACAATCTGGGGAAATATGTGAAGACCTCAGAAGCCAACCTAAAAGGGCGATATACATCATACACAAGAATCTGCATAGAGATGGATGTGTCATAAGCACTCCCAGAAGCCATAAGTCTAGAATTCAGGGATGAGGAATGGATCCAAAACATAGATTACGAATATATCCCCTTCAGATGCAGAAGATGCCATGAACATGGACACCTGATCAAAGACTGCTCTCTTAATAAAAAACAGGAAGCGAAAAACCCCAAACCACAACAGAGGATGGGTTTATAAAATCGAACCCCAGAAACAGAGAAAACAAAAAGCAGAGTAAAACCCTAGCATGAAATAACCAGGAGACCCGAAATAAAATGGAACAACGAGACAAAACCAATAAAGGGGCAGAAGATGAAAAGGATTCAGAAAAATCTCAAGAAGTTAGAGAAAAAGCAACAAACGAGCCCACCGATCGACCAAGTAACAAGAAGGAACATGGGAGTAGCGCAACCCCGATGGATGGAGAAACCAGAGATGACAATACCCCCATGCAAGAAACATAGGGAGATGCGGAAATGACCCCAAGCGAAGTAGGCACAGAAGATCCTGATCTCAGAGACCTCGTGGAAAGGGAAGGGATAGATCTCCCGAACATACTGGAGCAATGGAAAAGACAGGGAGCAGACAATGTACCAACAAATCAACTTGACAACATTTAGTACATGTTTATCCTAAGGGAGGAAACCAAAGCTAGAGGACTAAATTGCGCACACGGGGAGATAGGACACCTAGGAGTCAAAGCTGATGAGGGACAACCACAACTCTCACCCAAGCAGACGAGGAGGAAAAAAGATAGGAAATCAAACATCGTAGCCCTACAAGAGCTTGGAGTGCTACTGATAAACTCGAGTAAGATCAAGAAACTCTTCCCCAACTCCCCCCCACATGTTTAAATGAAGGTTATAACTTGGAATATAAGAGGCCTAAACAACCCGAGAAAGAAAAGAATCCTTAGAAATAGACTAAAGCAGGAACAACCAGATCTCTATCTCATTCAAGAGACAAAATGCACTACAGACAGAATGGAGGCAATCAATAAACAACAATGGCACAAGTACAATATGGTGGCTATCAGGGCCACCAAATGACAGGAGGTATTCTGACCTTGTGAAACCCACAAGTACTGAGCCTAATAGCAGCCGAAGCGACCAGGAACACCCTTATGGTTCGCATGCAAATCATTGGAAACACAGAGGTGATTCTATGCACTAATGTGTATGGGCCCCATGTGTCAGAGGAAAAGAGAGGAATGATACGAGACCTAGAAGACCTTAAAACCCGATCCAACAACCTCCAATGGATCCTGGCAGGGGACTTCAACATCATCACGTCACTTGCGGAGAAAAAAGGAGGTACACGAAGATTGGATAGGGATGCAGAAGAATTCTCAAAGTTCATAGACACAACGAAGATGGTAGACCTCAAAACTAATAATGGCCAGTTCACCTGGAACAATAAACGAATGAACCAGTATCAGGTAGCAATAAGACTCAACAGATTCCTTGTATCATAGTCAATCATTATGCAGGGGATAACCTTAGATTGCAACATCCTTCCCTGGGGGGATATGATCACTAGCCAGTGCAACTGGAAGCATGCTTCCAAACCACACCAAAGAATAGACCCTTCAGATTTGAGAAATTATGGATCGAACACCCGACTTTCAAGGAAATAATCAACCAGTGGTGGCGGGAGGAGCAACCAGAGCAAGGGACAAGAATGTTCAAACTCTATAAGAAACTAAAGTACATCAAATATAAGCTCAAGGAGTGGAACAAGGACACTTTTGGGAATATAAACCAAGAGAAAAACAACATAGAAGACAAAATAAAAAAACTCAAGGAAGCCTGCATATCATAGGGCTATACAAAGGATCATAAAAAGGAAGATATCCAGATAACCCAGGAATGGGAAGCTCGATGCCAGCAGGAAGAAACACTTTTGCGACAAAAGTCCCATATCAAATGGCTAAGGGAAGGAGAACGAAACACCAAGTTTTTTCATAGAACTACCATGGCCAGAAGAGCCCATCACAAAATCCTGAAGATTAAGGACCAGGATGGAATGGAGCGAGAGTCACATAAAGAGATTGGAACTACTCTGGTAAACCACTTCCACGTAATAGCCCAGGAACCCAACCAAGACATAACAAAGGCCATACAAAGGATAACCCAACATATCCCCCGCCTGGTCACCGAGGAACAAAATAACAACCTAAACAAACCCATTGCTGAGTAGGAAATTGACCAAGTTCTCCAGGAAATGCCCAATAGGAAAGCCCCAGGTCCAAATGGATTCACAGTGGAGTTCTTCAAAGCCTGCTGGGAAATTGTCAAATACGACGTTTATAGGGTAGTGGAAGACTCTAGAAGGTCAACCTCCATTCTAAAAGTGCTAAATGCTACAATGAGTACACTAATCCTCAAAGAAAATGAAGCCAAAACCCCTGAACGTTACATACCTATAGCGTTGTGCAATGTGGTTTATAAGATAATCTCCAAAGTTATAGAAAATAGATTGAAACCCCTCCTACCCACAATGGTCTCACAAGAACATGAAGACTTCATGTAAGGAAGACAAATAATGGACAATATCATTCATTCCCACGAGCTTATCCACACCCTGAAGCTTCAGAAGAGAGGGGGAATGATAATACAACTTGACCTAGCAAAAGATTATGATAAAATTAGTTGGAACTATATGGTCAAGACTTTGGAAGCCTTTGGATTCACCCAACACTGGATCAACTAGATAGTCAACCTAGTATCCACAATAAGCTACTCGCTACTAATAAATGGAGCCCCTTCCAAACCTTTTTGTCCCATGAGAGGCATCAGACAAGGAGACTCGCTGTCCCCCTTCCTGTTCATTTTGATGATGGAAGGTCTCAGTCGAAGCACAAAAAGCGCAACTGCAACAAGTATCAAACCTTTCGAAAATTTCCCTACTTCCACACATCAAAAATTCATGGATGACACTTTAATTCATGGCATACCCACGATCAAGGAAGAAAAATCCTACAAACGAATCCTAGAAGCGTTTCGGGAAGCCTCGGGTGCATAGATCAACCTTTCCAAATCTATGATCTTCTTCTTCAATACCAACCCCGCAATCCAAAGAAATTTGGCCAACATTCTGGGCTTTGAATGCAAAACACTCCCAACTAAGTACTTGGGCATTCCCCTGACAGACAAAGCTTACAAAATGTCAACCTGGGAAGGAATAATCAACAAGTTATAGGAGTGGGTGAAAAATTGGACGTACAGATCCCTCAACCTAGCCGGAAGACTTACTCTGACCAAGTCTGTTTTGCAAGCAATTCCAACCTTTATGATGTCCATTTTCCCAACCCCTAAGGGGATACCACAAAAAATAAGAACCATCCAAAGGGACTTCCTGTGGCGAGGAGCGGAAACAAAGAAAAAATGGGCCTTGGTGGCTTGGGAGAAGGTCTGTAAACCAAAAAACAAAGGAGGCCCGAGGCTACAAGACCCACAAGTGACCAATGAAGCCTATAGGGTGAAACTCTGGTGGCGCTAGGTCAAAGAGACTACTACACCATGGGAAAACCTGTGGAAGGAAAAGTATGCCCAGGACATATGCAACCGGGACATAATCCACTTCAGAGGCACCAAGGAAGGTTCAACCATCTGGAACCTAGCTTGGCGCAACAAAGCCTGGATTCAGACACATAGCTTTTGGGAAGTAAGGAACGATAGAACAACCAGATTCTGGGAGGATGCCTGACAACAAGAACCTAGAATGGAGAAACCATACAGGGAGGAACTCCAATAGAAGATGATCGCGCAAGGTAAAACCAGAGTCTACCATTATTGGAAACAAGAAACAAATCACAACAAATGGAGAATATGGGACACTCTCACTCCACAAAATAGAGACCAAACTGAAACAACAGTAAAAGAGGTGGAGTAGGAATTGGGGAGACGAAAAATTGCAGTCACAGAAGGAAATGACCAGCTGATATGGGGAAAAAAAGACGGCGGGGAATTCAACCTAAAAGAAGTGTGACACTATATCGCGGACCAGGACCAAGAAGACCCAACGCAATAATGGGATAAGCTTTGGAACAACCCCTATTGGCCAAAAATAAAATTTTTCCAATGGTTAATACTCCACAACCGAATTCTAACTTGGGAAAACCTAAAGAAAAGGGGATTCATAGGTCCATCCAGATGTCACCTTTGTCAAGCCAAGGAAGAAACAATGAACCATATCCTCGATGAATGCACCTACACAACAAAAATATGGGACTGGGTGGCAGGTATCTTCCGACAGTCCAATAGGATCCGAGGTAACATCTCCGCAACTATTAATATCTGGAAAGAGAACTACAGTGAAAACGAAGAGGTGAATCTCTATTGGATCCTCATCCCGGGAATGATCATATGGGAAATATGGAAGGAAAGGAACCGATGCATCTTCAAGAACAAAAGATAGCTGGAAAGGAAGAACAAGGAACCAATAATCTCCATGACAAGAGAAACGGTGCAAAGCCGCAACTGTTAGACAGGAAGAGCGCAACTCACAGACCAGGACTCTCGAATCCTAGAAGCCTTCCATCTAAAAGATGGACGCAACCCCAATCAGGTAAGACGGCCAACACAACTCCAAGTAGGTGATCACAACTGGAAACCACCACCAGTAGGCTCCCTCAACCTGAATTTTGATGGGGCATCAAAAGGTAACCCAGGACGGACAAGAATGGGACAAGTCATTAGGGACAGTGAAGGAAATATCATTTGGATGTATGCTAGGAGTTTGGGAAACTCAACCAACAACGCCGCGAAATTCAGAGCCTTGGAGACCGGCCTTGAGATTCTAAGCCGAGAAAGGATGACAAACGCCATAATGGAAGGAGATTCCACACTGGTTATAAACACAACAAGGAGAATCCAAAATGGTACCAAAGTGGGCAAAATTCAGAGGCACTGACACTTGGCACATTCCCTGCAAAAAAATTAGGAACACTTGCAGACGGGGATCACAATGGAGTTGCGTTGGGTACGTAGGTCAGAAAATGGTCTGGTGGACATAATCACTAACGAGGGGGTCGACAAGGAAGGATCAGAACTGGACACTATCTAGAGTAACATCTTGAATGGTCAGTTCCGAACATACTGCACCCAACTAGCGGCAAAAGACTGTGATGACAACTGAAGTACGAATGACCACATCGAGGATGGAGGTGTAGGAATAACTGAAGGGCACGTAGGATCCAGGAAGAATCCGATAGCCCACTACTCAAACACGAGTTACAATGCAAATCCAGGTCACACAACAAGAGGAGGTACGACACCACGGTCCTGTCAATAGGAAGAAGTACATGGGTTGTCCGTGGGAAAACATAAAAGATAATCAGCAGGTGGCAAAGGATGAAGGAAAAAAGGGTTTTCCATGGTCAAGTATGGGTACACCTCACCCAAGTACAAATATGGGGAGTGGAAATGATTTTTTTACAGAGTGCAGAGCAAAGGATTGGCGCATGGATTACGACAAGAATCCCAAGAGTACACATACCGAATCAGTGAAAACAGACTAGAAGGTACAACTTTATGAGCGGCCCATGATTTCCAGGATGAGCCCCAGCCGAGGAAATCCCATAAGAGAAGAAACACCAGGAATATCCACAGACCGGAGAGAAGCAATTACAGAGGCCATATTACATACAAGGAAGGGGTGAATATGAACATGAGAAGAACCCAAGGAAAAGACCACCACAAACAAGCTGAGATGGTACGAATGAATAAAACTGATAGTAAGAGAGGCCCCCAGGGGAAAGAACCTCCGACAAGCGCCCGAAGGATCACAAGGATGGAGCAAGCGGATAGAGAAACCAAGGGTACCTTTCTCACGCAGGTCGATCCAAAGGGCAAAGCGATCATCAATAGATGGGAGAGAGAAATCAATACCACACGCAAGGTCAAAGGCTGGAAGGAATTAATTCAGGAAGCAGACAGGATAAGGGACCTAGGGGCCACACAACCCATAACGACCCTCTACCAAAAAATGATGGAGGAGGCCTGGCGAACAAAAATGTTAATAGGCAAGATGAGTGCAGACCGGAAAGATACCAGCAAGGAGGCTATCAAGGACCACAAGAAGGTGCTCATAGAAATCCTCAGTCGCCTCAACAACCTGGAAGCCAACGAAAAAGATTAGCTGAGGAGAAGAGGAGCCAGAAGGAAAAAATGGAACGAATGGTAGGCCAATTCCACCTTTACCTACGCTATGTCCACCACATGGACATCACTCCAGCAGACCGGAACGAAACACCGACTTGTATCAGAAAGATGCGCACGGTGGCCCATAGGAAGATAATGAGGCAAGAAAGGATGGAGGTGAAAGACATCCCATCATCCTGGACTAACGCAGTTTCAACCCCTGGTCAAGTTGTGTTCAATGTAGGAGCTACCCCTCTTTTATGGTTATGTCTTTTATGTATATGTTTTGGTTTAGTTTTTCAAACTAGTTTTCGGAGGATTGAGTTGGTTTCCCATGGTGGCGACCCAGCTTTCCCCCCTGCTATATTAGACAACGTAACTCCGAGATCCCTGATCTGGTTTCCTTTTTGGCAGATCAAGGGATTCCCCTTCTCTTTTTTTATCATAACTTCTCTCAGTAATACATAAATTCACTCACTTAAAAAAATAAATAAAATAAAAATGATTAAAATAAAATCATTTATATTATTTTACCAAAAGAAAAAAGAAATTTTATCCCTCTTTTAAATAAAAATGATTAAAATAGAATCATTTATAATAATATAAATGATTTAATAATTTTTCTTTAAAAATGATTAAAATAGAATCATCTATAATAATATAAATGATTCAATAATTTTTTTTTACATATTTTATTTAGGATAAAACAAAGTAAGATCAATTAATTAAATAAAAATGATTAAAATAGAATCATTTATATTATATATTTTATTTAGGATAAAAACATAAAGTAAGATCAATTGATTAAATAAAAATGATTAAAATAGAATCATTTATAATAATATAAATGATTTAATATTTTTTCTTTAAAAATGATTAAAATAGAATCATCTATAATAATATAAATGATTCAATAATTTTTTTTTACATATTTTATTTAGGATAAAAACAAAGTAAGATCAATTGATTAAATAAAAATGATTAGAATAGAATCATTTATATTATATATTTTATTTAGGATAAAAACATAAAGTAAGATCAATTGATTAAATAAAAATGATTAAAATAGAATATTTATAATAGTATAAATGATTTAATATTATTTTTTTAATAAAAACAAAGTAAGATCGATTGACATTTTGCAAAGGGAAACAAGGAAAGAGTAGGTTTGACCGTAACTTGCAACTTTTACGAGAATGAGGCAACAAGAGACTTGACAATATTTGATAAAAAATTTGGAGGCTTTTTGACGGGATCGGGTTTAGGTGCCAGTAAGTGGGGCTTTGAAAGAGAAAATTCAGAAAATGCAGACACTTTTTTGATAGAGGATTGGAATCGAAAAATAGACAAGTTTTGATCAATTTTGCAAAAAATGAAAAATAACACATAATTTTTTTTATGTTACAACACTATCAATATCCCATAAACTTGATAATACATTATTTCAATGGGGATGTCCGTGAAATAACCATCAAAAAGACCAAAGATCAAATTCGGGGAAGTAAACCTGAACTTCTCACTTAGCTTTCAATCAAATTCTATATGTTTAAATGCACATTTTTAAAGTATGTTGTGAGGTTCTATATTGGAAAATTATATATTTCATGATAAATGGCACCTAGGTACCAACACCGTGAGAGGATCATTCTTAAGAATCTGAATACATAATGTATGAAGAATCAGAGTATAGATGCATAGATACTATACATCAAGATAAGGAAAATCTGTTAGTACACAACAATGTCTCCACAAATGCTAGTACACAATAGTGTCTCCACAAATGTTATCTACAACAAAGCATGGGACACTAGCACACGAGCAACCATCAACAAACAAGAATCAATCTCAAATGGTAGAAGATGAAGTATAGATCTCATGGTAGACAAGTCTCAAGCAAAGAGTCAAAAGGTACCCACAATGTGCAAATTACTGTTCACATTGTACAAGGTGAACTAGGACCAAAACCCATGATGCCCCAGAAGCATGAAACGAAAAATTCAAAAATGTGGATGTACATGATGTATGATATATTAAATTATGAGCATTTATTATGTGAGTATTCCCTCATTTTTACATAGAGGATAGGGATAAAAAGTTTGAAGATGGAAGGTCAAGGGTCAGGGTTGTGAAAGGACAATAGTCAGAGAGAATTTCAATAAATAGGAGGGTTATACTTTAATTTAGGGATTTTATATCTTTGATCTTTCACATACTACTATTGAAACTTGAATGAGGAGAAACCTTCTTGGCCAAACTATTTTCTAGAGAACTCAGATTCTTGTGTTGCACTTGTTGTGGACTATTCTGACACCTTTTCTCAACATTGGAGTTGTGTAACAATGTATCTCGCATTGTAGGTTATTCTCATGTGAGGATGTTGCATTTTTATTTATGTTATTCATGAAATATTTGTTTGAATCTATGAACACATGACTGTAAATGATTGTTTCGATGCTATACTATTCTAGGTTTGGAATTATTTACCCTTATTCTTGTCTTTTCTCTGTGTGAAGTATTTATCGGGCCATTGATAGGAACATGTGCAGTTTCATGTTTACTTTCTGGTTATGTTTAGTTCGTTTGAACACATGCATATTCGATTAGTTTCATTTCACTCTTTATCTTTGAAACCATTGCTAGTGTAACTAGTCATAACCAGTAAACCCCAAACCAGTAATGGTTTTCGGGCCAGAATCTGGATGGGTTCCCTATTCCAAATGGTGTAAGGTATAATTGGAAATTCTCAACCCCTGATGTTGATCTAAGTCACATAGTCCATCACTCAAATCCCAAATCCTATCATAAATCCAAAATCATGGGCCAACACTCAACCAAACAAGGAAAAGTTCCTCAAGAAAAAGACATAGGAATGCTAAGAGGGACACCTATGGAAAATAATCTTTAATAGATTCCTCCAGTGAGAGGACTATCACTTCTGAAAGACTATATAACAATGAGACTAGTTCAAGTACCCATAAGAAAAGGAGAAAGAGACACTCCAAGATTTCCCTATCTGAGGAATTTAAGAAGGAAAATCCACCCACATTTGATGGAGAAATCAAGATAGGTGAGGAAGTAGAAGCATGGCTACTAGGATTCAAGAAATATTTTTGAGTGCAATACTACTCTGGAAATATGAAGGAAAGATTAGTCATCTTTAACTTAAATGGAGGGGTTTCCATCTTGTGGGAATACCATAATGATGTCGAAGGGAGCAATGAGAAGAAGCTAACCTAGAAGCAATTTGAGAAGTATTTCAAGAAGTCGTATCTGTAGAAAAGATGCTATGATGGAAAGATAAAGGTGTTCCATAAAAATAAGTTTGGGTAGCTCACTATGGATGAATATGTGAAAAGGTTCATAGAACTACTTAGGTATGCCCCATACATTAAATATGAAAAGATAAAGATACAATGCTTTCTCAGTGGATTGTCACAGTTCTTTCAGGACATAATTGAATTCGATGAACCCAAGACACTTGATGAAACCATTCAAAAAGTTAAATGTTTCTATTAGAAATCAAAGTATAGGCATGCGTCTCATAAGGATTGGAAAAGGAAGGATAAGAGTGGATTGTCACAATCCTTTCAGGACATAATTTAAAAAGAAAGGATTTAAATCACCTCAATATAAATGTCCAAGAAAGAGTGCCCAGTCTAGTTATCCAACTAAAAACATACATTAACAAAATTATCCTACTTGAAGTGGGAATAGGCCAACATAACCCACAAAATAAAATAAAGAAGAGAAGAAGAAAGGACCACTAAAATGCTAGGGGTGTGGAGAAGAACACCTATTAAAATATTGTCCTCACATGCAAAATGATAATAGGAGAATTTACAATGTTAAATAGGCTACCATTGTTGATGATGTAGCTAGAAATGCATCACATATATATGCAGTTGTCGAGAATTGACAAGAATATCACCAAGCATCAGTGATGGAGATGGAAGGTATACTTTCCAACTGAACTATTTCAATTTTGATTGACCCTGGTTCTAACCTCGGTTATATTGCACCACAAGTTGTTGAGGCATGTGTGTTACAAAAAATAAGGCACACGAAGTCATGGTTGGTTCAACTAGCTACCAGAACTAAGAGAAAAGTGACTAAAGTAATAGAAACATGCCAATTTGAAATGAACGGGATGCACACACAAGTAACCTTGAATATAATACCTTTCGGTTCATATGATATGTTGATTAGTATGGACTGGTTAGCAGCACATAAAGTTAAGTTGGACGACTTTAACAAGACCATGGAATGTGAAAATGATAAAGGAAATAAAAGGGTCTTACAAGGCATCCAAAAACCTGTCTCGGTAAGGAAATTTTTAGCATTGTAGCTAACAAAATATTGGAGAAAGGGATGTCCTTTATATGCCATACATGTGTAAGATTCAACATAAGATAATAAGCTGAAAATTGAAGACCATCTAGTGCTATATTAGTACAGAGATATACTCCCTGAAGAAATACCAGGACTACTTCCCAAAAGAGATATTGATTTTTCCATAGAACTTATGTCAGGAGTAGTACTTGTGTATAAAGTACGTACATGATGAGCACACCTATATTGGTGGAGCTGAAAATGAAATTGAAAGAAATGTTAGAAAAGGGATATATCAGACCTAGTGTGTCCCCGTGGGGAGAACCAACATTGTTTGTCAAGAAAAAAGATGGTACTCTTAGGTTATGAATTTATTATAGACATTTAAATAAGATGATCATCAAGAACAAAGATCCATTTCCTAGAATCAATGACCTCTCTGATAAGCTGCGAGGGGCCACAATGTTTTCTAAGATAGATTTGAGGTCCATATATCATCAGGTCAGGATCAAGGATGAGGATATTTATAAAACTACTTTTAGAACAAGGTATGTGCACTATGAGTTTGTGGTGGTTCCCTTTGGACTTACCAATGCACCAACTATGTTTATGTGCTTGATGAATAATACCCTCAGAAAGTACTTGGAAAAGTTTGTTTTGTTTTTTATCAATGATATCTTGATTTATTCCAAGACCAAGGAAGAGCATGAGAAGCACCTCACGTTAGTGTTACAAGTATTGAGAGAACACCAAATATATGTTAAGTACAACAAGTGTGAATTATTTCAGAGACACATACACTATTTGGGCCATGTGATCTTAGATGAAGGAGTTTTTGTTGACCCAAAGAAGATAAAGGAAATCATGGATTAGCGTACTCTTAGGAATGTGTCAGAAGTGACATCATTTATGGGATTGTCTGAATACTACAGAAGATTCATCCAATGATTTTCAAGGATTGACCATCTAATCACTTCATTACAAAGAAATGGAGTAAAATTTGTATGGAAAATAGAATGTGAAGCGGGTTTCCAATAACTGAAACATCTTCTCACTAATGCACCCATCCTAAGGATTGTGGATCTAGACAAGGGTTTCTTCATTTGTTCAGATGCTTGCAAGGAGGGACTCGATGGGTTCCTCATGCAAGAAGGGAATGTAATTAGTTATGAATCCAAGAAATTAAATGATTATGAGAAATTCTATGTTACTAATGATCTAGAGCTTGCGACGATTGTGCATTCCTTGAAGATGTAGATGCACTACTTGCTTGGAAGGAGGTTTGTGTTGATGACAGATCATAGTGGGATAAAATAATTGTTTGACCAGCCCCATTTAAATTCCTGGAATGCCACATGGATGGATCTCATTAGCGAATTCGATTTTGAAATCCAACATATCAAAGGAAAGTAAAATTGAGTGGTAGATGCACTTACTCAGAGTATGCAAATAATACATCTAGCAATAGCTAGTGTATGTGATTCGAACATAAATCACATAATCAGAAATGACCTACAATGAGATGAACACTTCAAGTTCATAAATGAAAGCTTAGAGAAAGAGCCGTGAGGGAAGAAGTGTGAAGGATATCAACTAACGAAGGATGGGTTGATGATATACAAAAACATATTGTACATACCCAATTTTATCGAGTTGAAGGGTATCATAATGGATGATTTCCACTGGAGGCCTTATGTAGGTCATCCAGGTTATAAAAAAAATGATAACAATTGTAAGAAGGTTGTATTATTGGCCCATGATGAAGAAATATGTTGCAAAATACATTGCCAAATTCCTAGAATGTCAACATGTTAAGGTTGATAAAATGCATCCAACATGATTTTTGTAGCCATTATTGATTCCAAAATGGAAGTGGGAAGTCATATCTATGGACTTCATCATTGGTTTTCCAAAAACAATTAAGAAAAATAATGTAATCATGGTGGTGGTGGATAAGTTGAGCAAGGAATCTCACTTAATTCCGATAAAATCCACCTATAAATCTATTGATATTGCAAGTATATTTATAAAATAAATTTTCAGGTTACATCGGAAGCCCAAGACAATCATATCAGATTGAGATGCCAAATTTACTTCCAATTTTTGGAAGGGATTATTTGCATGCTTTAGGACACAGTTGGATTTCAACACTGCATACCATCCTCAAACACATGGGAAAATAGAAAGAGTGAACATAGTGTTGGAAGATATGTTAATAATGTATGTTATGCACTAGCCCCAAAAGTGGGAATATTACTTACCCCTAATGGAGTTTGCCTATAATAACGGTTACCAAGATTCTATAAAAATGGGTCCCTTTGAGGCCTCATAAGGTAGAAAATGTAATATCCCAATTAGTTGGGATAATCTAGTGGATCGAATTATACTTGGACCATATCTGCTGAAGGAAATGGAACATGAAGTGGCCAAGGTCAAACAGAACCTGAAAGTGACACATGGTAGAGAAAAGAGATACGTTGACATAAATTGAATTCATAGAGAGTTAAAAGTGGGAGACCATGTCTACATCAGGGTTAAGCCCAAGAAAAGTTATCTAAGAATGGAAACTTGTGCTAAGTTAGCACCCCACTACTGTGGACCATTCAATATTCTAGAGAGAGTGGGACTAGTGGCATACATGTTTTCCTTACCTCCTTCTAAAGCACATAATATATTCCATGTTTCCTTACTTAAGAAATATGTTCATGATTCTAATCACAATATTGATTGGAATCTGATCCAAGTGGAACCCAAATGAGAATTACAGTTTGAGCCTTAGTGCATATGAGATAGGAAGGAGATGTTGCTCCAAAACTGAGCCATCACGCAGGTCAAGGTGCAGTGGAAGCACTTTGGAGCAGATGAGGCTACATGGGAGCTAGAGGATGCTATGAATGTGGCATACCCATTTTTGTTTGTTGTATAAATATTTGAACGATTGAAAATTGAGGACTATGTTATTTTAAGGGGGAGGGGATTGTAATGCCCCATTGTTCCCTAGTTTGTAATTGTAATTATGACTTAAATACTAGAATCAAAAAACAATGTGAATGTATTCTATTTAATTAATGTAAAAACTCTCCCAACAAGATGAATGAGAAGTGTGGAGCACTAGCACTAACCATGATACCACGAGTAGAAATTGGTGAGGGGATTGGGGGATTATCTTGCTTTCCAAGAATTTAACCTTCACCAAATATCCATTTTTCCTAATTTCTAGAAATTCATTTTTTTTTTAATCTTCTCTTTATATTTCCCCAAAAGGCAGTTCATGAAGGGCATTGGTAGTTGGGAAGCCAACCACCCATGATAATGTAAGTATGGAGAAATGGCTGGGACAATTGAATAATTTCAGCCATGGTACAACATGTACCCACCTCAATCTTCATGATTGATCCATGAATGTATGGAAATTGAGAACCTTCTGGAGGAAGGAGAAAGAGAGAGAAGAGAGGTAACACATGAGGGTGCATACTAGCGGAAGAGAGAAAGCTGCAGAGAAAGACATATCTCTAGAAAAAGAGATATGTGGGGAGAAACCATAAACATATAGAG
This sequence comes from Picea engelmannii, assembly GCA_009831015.1. Lineage (NCBI taxonomy): Eukaryota > Viridiplantae > Streptophyta > Pinopsida > Pinales > Pinaceae > Picea > Picea engelmannii. Next base: position 86,365 of record ML806194.1, on the reverse strand, counting down.
ATGAAAGAAAGGAATTCATGGGAAGGGGAAATTTCCTAGCGAATAGACTCTCTGAAGCATAGATTTGAATTGTGAAGTTCAAGCAGAGAATCGACGAACCTATCCTAAGAAAGAGGGTCGTGAATTGATGGTTGTTGGGAAAGAAAAATGGAACTAAGAGGGGAGGGTGTCGAGGGACTACAAATGAAGTGAAGGGACTCCCTTGTGCTGAGGTAATCTAGCTCAAGGGGAGGGTACCGAGGGACTACAGAGGTAGCGAAGGGACTCCCTTTAGTTGAGGTAATCCAACTAGAAAGGAATTTTGGAAGTTCATAGAGGCTTTAGCTTGGTGAGTAGGAAGGGGTTTATGCTATTGACCGATTGTGATGGAGAGTGGCCTTCAAATCCATTAACTTCCCTGAGAGGTCTAAGTTTCCTTGGTGGTATCATGGCCTAGCATGGGGGTGGATAGTTGTAGAGAGGACTAGTGAAACTGAGCCTATGGTTGGGTAGAAAAGCACTCACCCTCAGTTATTTGGTTTGGAAAAAAACTTATGGATAGATAAGTGCATATTTATTCTCATTCTCATTTGATGTTTGTTTAATCCGTAAGGTTTCTATGCTTGTGTAATATATGAAATTGTATGGATTATGAGAAAAAATCCAAAAGAGATGGGATGTATGTATGCTCTGTATTCTCTGCATGCACTAAATTTTCATTACTGTTTATTGTCTCTTGGAAGTCTATGATGATTGAAAGGAATCTGTGCTTTGTATACCCAATATGCTTAGTAATATACTTTGTGGTTATTTTTCTTTTGAAAGTATATTGAAAATATCCTATGGTTGAGAGTCAAATCTCTGAGAGAATTGCATGGAATGCTTGTGGAATAATAATTTATTGGCTAAGGAATCAAAGAGATGTGTATGCTGAGCTTTTATGCACTCGAGGATTTTTTATTTCCCTTGAATCTCAGATTCTTTGTTTTCAGGTTACACCATGGTCATGCTTTGTTTTTGAATATTGTTGGCCCTATTGTTGGTATCTCTTGAATACCAAGGGTGTTAAGATGGTAAGATTGAATAACATTAAACCCATGATTATATTCCTTGGGATATTTTTACCTCAGTCGTTTGAATTGTATTAGTGTCAAAACCTTGCAAATCTGTGTGAAATAAATGAAACGACTTGGTAAAGCAGAGGGAGATGGAGTTCATTATGGATTTGAGAAGAAAGAAACTCATATTACCAGTCATATCATGGAGAAAATTCCTTTGAATCTCATTGTATCTAGGCTATTCGAAATCCATATCTTTAAATACGTTAGCAACAAGTAAAATATTGGATTCCCAGATATCCAAATTTTCACGGTTCCAACAACATGATTTCATCATGGGTCGAGATAGTCCAACATACATATCTGAACCAATACTTTTGTAAGAATTTAAAGTGATATCCAAATTCCCATCTATCTGGATGGACAAGGTTCCATTTGTGTGGTTCCTTCTAGAAGTGACACTGGTTCGACATGCGAATCTGATCTTTCTCCAAAAGGGGGGTTGAATGTGCTACTCGGATTTCATATGTCCATAATATCTTAGTTTCACTGGAAAGGTTCTATCTTTCAGGCCTATGGTCGAGAATTGATCTTGATCATTCATTGGCGAGTCACCCTGAATCATAGATTGTTCGTCTTTCCTCAATATTTGTGCCCTATCATTCATCGGTGATCAGGTGAATGCTAACGTGGCCACTTGATGACGTGGAAGGATGGTCATGGTTCCCTCAAGAGTGGTTCTGGTCATTTTTAAAGAACTATACATATATCTAGATCATCCATATCATCTAGATTCGATCAAGTATTTAATACAACCTCTAAGAAATTTTAGATCCTGGATTTGAGGATCCTTCATCCCTTTTTATAGGGGAAGAATCCATGTCATTTGGAACGTGTGATTTTGTCCACAGGTGACGTGGTATTGATGACGTCACCTTGAAGGTAAACGAAATTCGAGATATCATATCTTTCTCTCTAGATATCTGAATTGATCATAATGACAGTCGTTGGAAAGATATTGAGGAGAATATTTGTCCCATGAGCTCCGAATCAAAGATTGAGTTAATATTAAGAAAGTAAGTTAGAAGAAAATAAAAATGATTTCATACGACCCACTAGCCTCATGCAGTTTAGGGGGTTGGGTGTGTCATAGCAATTATTCTTTTCTTTTGATTTAGGAAAACGAAAAATGAAATCCCTGTGGGAAAAAAATGAAAACTCTTGGAAAACAACATGGAAAAATCTCCCGATCAAGGCTCCAATTAGGATTATACTTGTTTGGGATGACAATCCTTACAGATATGCGGGTCCGGTTTCCACTAAGGGGATTCACTCTTCGAAAGGAGACTTCCATTAAAGCCCTTATAAGATACTATGCAGAAAATAAAAGAACTAATTTAACTCTATTCTAAAGCTACAATATCCTAACTGGGATATAGAAGTAGTTCATAGTATCCCAGTTAGAAGAAAGAAGAATAAAATCTCTGGTAAGTTTACGCAATCTGGTAATCCAATCGAGGAATCTAGTATCTTCTAGAAAACCTGTAATTCATGGCATTTTTTTCTAGAATGAAACCCATTTTCATTATCGTTGAGTTGTGGCAAACAATTTTACCAAATCCTTTTCATCATGACACTCAATTTTACCAAGTAGACTCATGTTGGCTGCTAAAACAAGTTTATTACCATTGTTGATTTTAAAAGAAAATTTGGATAAAACATAGATCCTTCGAGCTGATTATGAAAGAAATCTCATGAGCTTCTTTTGGATTATTTGATGATTGCATTTTCATAAACTCGTTCCATGCTCATTCCTACGATCCAGTGCTACCATCAATGTGATTTTCAATGTGATATCTTTTATGCTTCAGCGATATTGGGATTAAAATCATGGCACCAAAATTTATGCGCGCGCACGCGCGCGCACACACACACACACACACACATATCATAAAATCCATGTGGTGAAAATCCTTGCGATTTGGTAACTACTTCTTATGATAAAATCAAAATTATGTCATGTAGTCTATATGGCATTGTTCCTTTTGGTGATTGTGCATCTATTTTTACCCAAATACGCTTCTTTCTCTGTGGAGGAAATTGCCATAAAAAATGACAATTGCCATTTTTGTGGCTTTAGAGGCTAGAACAAGGTTGATGGAATTAATTTTAGCTACATGGAAAAAGGTTTCATTATATTCAATTCCTTCTACTTGAGATAATCCTTTGGAAACTAATCGGGACTGGTGTCTTTCAACACTTCCATTTGATGCATAATTAGTTCTATACACCTATTTACATATGAAATTTTTTCTTCCTTTTGGAAGAGGTACAAGATCCCAAGTATAGTTCTCCATTAAGGAACAATATTCTTCATTCATTGTTGTGTCCCAATATGGATGACTAGAAGATTCTATAAATGTGTCTAGATTATGAGTCTCTAAAACTTGAGCCAAAAGAGAGGAGGATCTCTATAACTGTGAACATGTCTGACACTGATCTATAAGATCACTAGAAATATCACTAGCTATTTATCGTGTAATGAAAGGAACATATTTGGGATTTAAATTCATTAACTGATTTTCAATCTTTTGGGATCGAATCACATTGTGTTTTACAAAACATAGCTTCAAGATTAACCAAGCTTCATTTGGGTCATCAATTCCTTAAAGGTGAAACTGCAAATTAGGAGAGATGGACATTCTGATTAATTCATGTGCTTCATCATTTTTGTCATCCCATTTGTCTTTCTTGTGAACATCAGTGTGGGAATGTTCTTTTCCCAATGTGATCTAGTACAATACTTTACTTAATACATCCTCCATATGGGATTTCTATGAGAAGTTGTTGGTACTAGTAAGAAATATATCACTTGGAGAATCCATATTAATATATGCAAATAATATGGATTCAAAAGATTAAATTGGTGTTCAAGATGGAAATGTCTCGAAAAATTAGTTTGTTTAAAAAAAAATGACACTGAAAATGGACTTCAAATATGGAAGTTATGCCCTTTAAAAAAACGCATAAATGATAACGAAAGAGCCACATATCAAGTAGAAGTTGGTCCACGTGGTGATGCCCCTCATTCCCTTACTTAGATTATAAGATCACTTTTACAACTATGTTATGAAGTGACCCACTTTTATAGAATAAGTGAGAATCACTTTTACAATTAAGTTACTTTATAAATTAAAGTTACAAACAAAAAAGATAATGGAACTCAAGACCTCTTATTAAATACAACAACTTTCAATCAAGTGAGCTACTGCAAAAAAAATTATAATTCTAAAGAAGTAGGACATGAGTGTTGTTGTTCTTGTTGATGGAGCTCCACCTGGAAGTGTGTTCTTACCCTAAAAAACTTCGTTTTCACATGCTCATACAAAAACAAGTGAAATTTTCAAAAACAATTATGAATCTCAACAACGATGGAGTTAGATCTCGAGTAGATTACTCCAAAAATGAAAGTTCTCTTTGTTTCTATTTTTCTAGGCTCACATACAATGCAAAGAAAAAAACATATGCAGAAAAGAAAATTGTTTCCGCTCCATTTTTTATTTTCCAAGATCGCACAGAGCACACAACAAAGAGCATATACAGACCAGAAAGAGTAGCAACCTAGAAATAAAAACATAAAATTGAAATATTAACTCTATCATTTTTTAAAAGGACATATTCACGATTTATACATCTGGATTTGACTAAAATGACTGTATCTTGGGAAAAAATAAACATTTTTTTAGTGAAATGAAAAGTGCTTCTAACTAAAAGAAGCACTATGGATGCAATGGAATAGTCCTCTCATCCCCAAAATGCACAAAAATAGTAGAATCTTGAAATGTGACAACACGGCTTCAAGATTTCGATATACAATGGAAGCAAGTATTCAAATGGGCTCTGATACCATGTTCGACAAAACAGGGTATTCCCACACAAGAGGAACACCTTCAGTAACCACTCACACAACCAAATCAAAGATCAACACACTGAAATTTTTACGTGGTTAAAACCCTTGAAGAGGAAAATAGTCCATGACCCCAACCAATGTGGCCACTTAAGGAAATATATTAATGCAAAAGAAAAATATTTTAAAAGAGAGTTTCTCACAATCGATCATGAACAAATGAACCTCCATGCTCTTTAAAAATATATCATGGAACAATCAGGTGTTAAGCCACATATCAATGTAGCCATTAAGATCGAGGAGAATATAAGTTGTCAGATCACTCTGTGTCTAGAACATATCGTGATTGTTGGATTACATAACTACAAATGCATACTAATGCATACTAAAGAAACACAGTTTTACCTAAATACACACTAGACCAAGTGAATCTTAACTAAATCCTAAGTATATAAATATCCTAACAGACTCGAAATTGAGCCTCATTATTCTCTCTTCACCTACGTTCTATCCATATGCCAAGGGGGTTCCTGTCATTTTATGTTACTTTATGGTAGCATATGCATTTGTTGCTTATGTATTGGTGCCTACTATTTCACTGCTATTTTATTTGATCCTACTTATTGCCATTGTGGTCACACTTGACCTCTTTCCCTTTTCATTATCTTTCCTCTGTTTTGTGACCCTATACCCATGGAGAGAGCCATTGCTATGATTGGACCTCACTTGCTAGTAACCCATTACATTTATTTTTCCTAGGTCGGTTCCATGTTCTTGGAACATGGAAGCATGTTGTTAAGCCACTCGGTCTCTCCAAATGAGATAAATTTTAACTATTTTCCATGCTAGTTAAACCATGAAAAATACACCTATCAAACAAACTTGTATCTCTCTTTCGCACTCGTAAAACCATGAAGGATATGCTTAGAGAAAAAAAGTGCGAGGTTTTTTTTACTATTAATCTGTATTTTCAAAAGTGGTAGCTATCAGTCATGTCACCCTTGAACATGAAACTTGTTTACATCATTTTCTTACAATTGGGTTATAGCTTGCCTAAGAGCCATGCAATTAGTATGAGTCATATACTCCTCCAACTCATTATTATACTAGTCATAATGGAGAGTGTTTCAATGCCTCATGAATTGTTGCATTGTTTCAATGGTTCTCTTGAGTCCATGCTACCGAGTCATCCTTATGTTGTGCTATATGTTCAAGGGAAGTAAGCCTGAGTCCTCCATATGTTGTCTTGTTGATCATCCGAGTCAACCACCCATGTGCTAGTTGTACTTGGTGATTCTATCTGTTCACATAATCTATCAGTGTATGTTTCATGTTGATCGATGGGGGATACATTAAGGGCCCCCTTCGACGAATCTTTTCCTATTGAATTCAATACATCATTTAGGATAGGGATCTAGAAAATAGCTAGTACCTTGGAGCTTGTAGTCCTCAATGACAAGCTTCCTCGCAATCGACAATGGGTTTACCTCATTTACTCTTGATCGATTAATTCTATGTGTTCAATATCATATCCTCTTTTCACACTTGCTAAATTGTACTAGGTACCTTGGGGTCCATTTTCATCATTAATGGGTCCCCTCGCGTCTGTTAACAATATAACTCAATGACTAGTAATCAATGGTTTCGACCATGGTCGAAATCAACTCATTTATTTGCATGATGCAGAATCGTACCATCGGGGTTGGGTTGAAGAAATTGGGCCTAGGAGCACATCACTCATTCATGCTACCCTTCCCAAGTTTCAATGAAGTACATCACTACTATATGATTACTTTGAAGACTATGAGAGCACTCTCACTAGTGTTCAATGTCTTCTTAATGGATACTGTGACACAGATCCACATTGTATTTTCTCATGACTATGATCCCTTTGACATGGATCCACTGTGTACTTTTTTGTGGCCATGATTTTTCATTTCATTACATGGATATGCAGTGTATTATGTTGGTGACCCTGCTTTTTTTCTATTTCAAGCATGGGTATGCCTACCTCAAGGACGATCTATATATGTTTGATTTACATCTGATTATCGGTAATCATCCATTCCTCTCTTGGCCTCACACATTAGGGGGAATTTGTTATAGTTCTATTTTCCGCCCTAGGGATACATGGAGGACCTACTGAGGATACCAAATTGAGACACACCTTTCTCCCTTTGATTTTACAGTTTTTGAGGGAGTTCACGCTCTGACTTCTTATTAGAGTGCGACCAATCATTGTATGTAACACTGGCAATACACAATTGGTTGCGAGCTACATCATTGCAACTCACAAACCCTATCGTCTTTTATTTCAATGAATTCAAGGAGATCAACATTAGGTGAGTTGTTATCTCACTATCTAGACTCGAAAACTTGTACTAGAATTGGAGTTCCTAATTAGTTGTATATATCTAGAATCCTCCCCTAGCCTCCTCCACCAATATATATATATATATATATATATATATATATATATATATATATATATATATATATATATATATATATATATATATATATATATATATAGCCTTGCTTCATATCAATAATGACTCAACGTAATTCAATGATTGATGTACAATTTATCCACTATTTAATATATATCTACATGGTTTTCCCCTTTCTATGTTGGTTTATCTAGTTTCATGTGATAAATCAGTTCTTTCCTTGAGTATATTAGATTAGATCTAGATTGGTTTTATGATTCATAATGATTGAAAATGTTTGAGTTTGGTATTTCTTGTTTCCTTGTGTGCAGGAAAGAGATTGCATGAGCTAGAGTTTGATCTCTGGAGTTGTATTAGCCAAGAATACACAAGGACGGCTTCCAGAAACCAGGTATGTCATTCCATATTCTAGCATAAATAAGAATATATCTAATAGATATATGAAAATATTTGTTGTTTTCTATCCAAATTTATATTTCAAATCATGGGAAGATATGAGGGAGTGATCACATATCTACAAGATATATTTCTCTGTAATATTTTAGCACAAATTGGGCTCAAATTGAGAAATATTTGCCTTTAAACATCTTTGGGAAACTATTGGGTTATTGCACATTTTTACCTAAAAGTGTTTAAAGATTTAAAATCTAAAGAAATAATCATTTGCAGGATTATTTTTCATGTTCTAATATGTTATAGGTGAAATGGACCTTTTTCTGTTTTGAAAAAATTATCCCTGGTGGCCTGCAAATAGGTCCCCTTCTAGCATTGGTTTCAAGGTCAAAATAAGGGGTCTTAGTCACTCTTGGAAACATCATAGAAATTTTAGGATGAATCTTTTATTTTTACCTCTATGGTAGTGAAGAAGCATCCATTCTATTCATCTAGGTTCTTTTTGAGTGAAATTCATACCCCAAATGAGGAATTCACGACAATTTTTTCTCGGGGTCTCTTGGGTAAACATCACATTTTTTAATTTTTAGTTATAAACTATATAATTCAATTATATTTAAAAATTCATATATATTATTTTTTTACATATAACAAACTTTATATATAAAAATTTCACACTATCTAAAACCTTACATATATAAAAGTTTGAAATCTTTAAATGGTGGATTGGTTGGTTCTAGAGTATGGCATGATGGATAATTATCATGTGTAGGTGGAAATTAGGATACTTACTTGGATGGAGGGATCAACCATGGATCCATGAATGAGGTGAAGAATACACAACCTTTGGAGAGTGGGAAACGATGGGGTTATATATATGTAGACGGATTAGTGCATGGAAGAGCCATGAGCTTGGGATTTGACTATAATAGTATGGATCCTAGAAGGAATAGGGGGCAATCTAGAGCTTAAGGATTTAAAATACTATGGATTGGGAAAAGAGGTTTAGGGAAGGGGAAGGGGATAAGGATCATCTAATAAAGGACAAGGAGGAGAGGAAGGGAAGGCTTCTCCTTGTGTATGGTTAACAGATTAGGCACTCATAACTTTGAAAACATATACTTAAGTGTCTCATAAACCAACACTCCAAACCACTAAGAACCAACACAAAGGATCCAAAATAACATTCAAACTCAACACTTTCACTATTTAAACATCCAAAACTATAAGCAATAGAGGAATTTCAGAACTTGGACATCATGGTGGAAGAGTTGCCTAAAGTTGTACTCTACCATAACTACACCTTTGAACCAATTCTCTTGTTCTCCACCCATAAAACGAGCACAATGGAGTTTTGGAGTATGAGATTAAGGATGTTGTATTTTCAATTTTTTTCTATTTTTTCTTATTTCTTTTTGTATATAACCATGCATGGAATCCCCATGCTTTTTCCTTTCCTTTTTTATTTTTTCTCCAATTTTTAATTATTTTTTCTTTTTCTTGAAATGCATGCAAGCATTTAGTTGCCTTTGACTTTTCAAACAAACTTCAATAGTGAAGCTTGATATTGAAACCAAGTGAGATAGAGTTAGAATAGACGTGGAGCACACCTTTGGAAAGGTAATGAGGAATACTTCTCATCTAGGTAACCAATTATCTAATCTAATTTTGACTAGGTTCTTAATTTTTCGAGGGAATATTTCACACTAAACATTGATTTTCTTGTGGGCCTCACAAAGGACATAATTTTTTAAAGGTTGCCACATAGTCCTCCGGTGTCCATTTTGGGAAAAAAAATGTCGTAGAAAAGGTATTGATGAGTATTTTAACAAAATAAACTCATAGTTTTGGTATGAGTCTACCATATTTAGATTTACTTTCCCTGAAACTTTACCATGCAAGTTGCCTGAGACACACCTCCTCAATGCAGTCTCAAAGACTTGTAGAAGCTTTAAGTGGGTCATCTATTTATAGAATGATGCATATTAGGTCTTGTTGGAAAGGTAGAGAGGTGAGATACAACATGGAAAATTTAATTTTCTAATTTGGTTTCCATAGATAGAACTTTTCAAACCCTAAACCTTTGCCACCAAACTACTACCCTAAAATTGGTCTTAAACTTGTGAAGGCTTATTCTCAACACCTGAGGGGCGAAACCATTCATATGATACCCCATTGTAAAATACTAAAATATCCCCACATCATCACCAATATTGATTTTATCTTTGAGTCAAAATCAAATAAAATTTGACCAGGAAATCATAAATGTGAATTTTGGCCACTTGGGATATGTGCAACTTGTACCCTCCATAAATTGAACATACAAAATTGAAATTGGGAAAACAAGGGATTGATGGAAATATTATTCCAAGAAATATAGGGAAAATAAAATGAATTTTATTAAAATATCACATAATTTCTATTATATTCTATGAAAGCCTTAGCGCAAGTGGAACACCCCTATTGACTAGTGAAAGGGGTCAACATTGAAAATTTTGAAAAATATGTCTATCTTTAATTAAATATGAACTAATAAGACTTGAAACATGAATTGATAATATGGGAGGATTTTGGAAATACAAAATAAGTTGGGGATGGCCTCCCTAAAGGCCAAAATATAGGGAGCCGAAAACAAGTCAAACTAGGCCAGTTTCTATATGATTGAATGTTGATAAGACATTGTTGGGAACTATGGCCTTAGTGGCTAACATGAACATGTATTAGGGGTTATAGTAGGGTAGGGAGTACCATCAATACAAAAACAATTTATCCCTACTAAAAAAAACTTCATGAGAGAGGCTTGATCAATCTTAGAATCAAACACTGAAATCATTTTCAATTGAGACCAAGATAAATGATAATGTTGATTTATACTCTTATTGTATCTAATAAATCACTACATGCCTGGAATAATCATTGAATTTGACCCTATAATACTCTATAATGGGAAATATCCATAATGATAACCAACCCTACCATCTTGTTTTCTTCAACTAGAGTTTGAAAGGGTGCTTGAAGCAACCCTCCTACTAGTTTGTGAATATACACAATGTAAAATACCATGTTGAGGCCAAAGTAAATTTTAAGTTAACATTCTTGGCACTAGAGGGGAAATTCCTTCTTAGGCATTCCAAACAGTGGAATCACCCATGTGATAGGTGGGTGAGGGTGGGGGGGGGATTGATTGTATTATAAGGACCATTTTCACAATAGGGATAAATGGAAGAATGAAAGTGGTGCAAATAAAGAATACAAAACATTTGTTGCCGAGGTTCACAAATAAAGGAACAAGAGTAATAACGACTTGGGATTTGTTGATCAATGTGGCCTAAGTGATGTGGGTCTCTCTCCCTTAGTATGGTTTTTATAGTGAGAATTAAGGCTTAAGGTGAACCTTGGTTCAAAACAAAGTCTCATGCATACCTACAATTCTTGACACACAAATAAGTAAGTGAGAGTTTTTTGCAATCAATGACCCATAGGAGAAAGAAAGTAGTAAGCAAACCAATCATCCATCGGAGAAAATAAATATGAATTTTTTTTGTAGAAGGTGTCGAAGTGTCTTAAAACTCTCAAGTGATGATACTCTATGGGTGAAAGAAGATGTTTGGAAATTGTCACATTGCAAGTTTGATCAAAGAATGGTCACAATCACATAACCAAGTTATCCATCATGTCATTAGGTTTTGATTTTACTAGGAAACATTTATACTAATTCCCTTAGAATTTAACTCACCAAATTCAACCTACTAATAATTGAATTGAATTCAATCTTATTTATGATGATACCAAGATATAATTGACTTTGGGAAACTAACTAATCAAAAGGCCCTTAGAATTTAACTCACCAAATTCAACCTACTAATAATTGAATTCAATCCTATTTATGATGATACCAAGATATAATTGACTTTGGTAAACTAACTAATCAAAAGGGTTATAAGAGGTCATTATTTTAATTAGCACTATAATAACATGTAAGATACTTTCCATTCTAATTATAGACACACAAAAAGTTCAAGGAGATGTTGGAAACCTATTGCATTAAACTAAATAAGGCCAAAAATGCGAGGAAGATAAAAGAAGTCTACACTAAAAACTAAAATAAAATAAGCCAAAAGATTAAAACAATGATTGAAATCAAAAGGAATAATCAAAACTAAAATAAAATAAGCCAAAAGATTAAAAAAAATGATTGAAATCAAAAGGAATAATCAAAATATAGTAAAGACAAGGGAAATAGCTGCAAAGAAGCTAGTCCCTACCTCATGTATTTGTATAAATGTCATGTCATGTTGTAAATTGATTGGGAGTCTTCAAAATCATTTTCATTTTATGTATAATCATTAATATTTGATGAGATTGAGAGAAGACAATGATGTAGTGTGTGTTTATTACATTCTGATTAACATACCAAGTTGGATTGGATTGATGCTGACAACCATTGAGCCATTGAGAGTCGAGACTAGTTAAAGTTTTTTCTGATTGATTTGTGCTTTGCTATGATTGCATCCATGTCATGCTATTCTTCCCATGCAAAATCATGGTGGAATCCTAATTTTGGGTTGATCCCCATCTAAAGCACAGAGAAAAGACAAAGATGAGCATAAGGCAATATACATATTCTATGAAGAGCTTTTGAATGATTTTGTACTGATAAAATGAGGTGGGGGAGATCTTGGTGTCTTTGAAAAGCAGTTCCAAGTATGATGTAGAGAAGAATGACGACATTTCAACCCAAAGATTTTCGTTTATCAGATCAACCTTAGACAACTACAACTCGTATTCTGTAAAATAATGTTTGAAATTAAAGATTTTTGTTTATTAGATCAACCTTAGACAACTACAACTCATATTCTATAAAATAATGTTTGAAATTAAAATATTAAGAGGAATAATTGTAATAATCAATCCAGTCATGAAAAAAAAATTAAGAATAATTTGAATTCAACCACAATTTTGAAATTGAAAATAAAATAAAAAATAAAAAATAATTTGAATTCAACAACAATTTTGAAACTAAAGATAGATTTTTTTTTTTTTAAGAATAATTTCAATTCAATGACAATTTTGAAACTAAAGATAGAAATTTCTGAAACCTCCCAACTTACACTCAAAGCACATCTAAAGCTTCACCTTCATACAACACGCTGCTGCAAAGTGCGACAACCATATTGTGATGTACTGAAAGCTCAAACTCAAGACCTGCTTCTCTCCAACTAAGTTCTTAGCAAGCCCAAAATTGGCCTCATTTATATTGCATCCAGAAAAACCTAAAAGGTGGATCAAGCCACTACCAATAAAACGGTCATAAACCAAATGGAATCCCTATTCCAAATAGTGTATAGTCTAACTAGGACCTCCCTAATCCAAATAGTGTATAGTCTAACTAGGACCTTTCATTGGGGAGAATCCCTACTAATTGACCTTTCATTGGGGAGAATCCCTACAAATTGTAAAAGGGGCCATTCAATGTTGTTTATAGGTAGTTATCTATTAAAAGTGATATGTGTGCTACACTTCATTCACAGAAAGCATAAGAAATTGAGACTACCTTTTATAATAATGCTCAAAACCCTAAGATGCAAAATCACTAACCATAATATGATACTAGTGTTAAACTTATAATGTTGAGTTGGTTGAAACTAAGTTATATGAAAAGGAAATCCATGCCAATGAAAATTTAATTTAGCTAAATATCCAATAACATGAGTAACCTTACATTTATCTTTTAATCTAATATTTTCTTATATTTATAATAAAATTTAACTCTACATAATATTTATTTTCTTAAATATTAAATTTAAAATATACAAATTAATATAAAAAACACAAAGTTACCTTTGAAATATCATCATTATTATTTGTTAATTTTTCTATCCAATAACATGAGTAACCTTACATTTATCTTTTAATCTAATATTTTTTTATATTTATAATAAAATTTAATTCTACATAATATTTGTTTTCTTAAATAGTAAATTTAAAATATACAAATTAATATAAAAAAACACAAAGTTACCTTTGAAATATCATCATTATTATTTGTTAAATTTTCAACCACCTGGCAATTTCCAGAAGTAAAGAAACCCATCCCGAGAGGGCTGTATGGCAAAATCCCAATAACAAGTTCTCTGTAATTAGAATTTTGATATGTTAGTTATCAATTCATAATAAAAATATTTTAACAATATGGCAGATCCTAAGTCAAACACCTGGGTCTTGCATAGCATCTTTGCTGGGGCAGGGTGGCTAAAAACGTTATCATCTAACATGGAGATGGCTGAGGTAATTAAAAAATGATCAAGATAGGCGTGATCTAGATAATACTGACATAAACAGAGGCCTATCACTGGACTTAAATTGTTGCAAATTATTTTTACAACCATCGAGTCTAAAAGACATAAATGACATAAATTCTATCTGGGTGGGTATGTTTACCAAGTGTATTCATTTCTCTGTAACAAATAAAACATAAGAAATTATAGGATTCACAGCTGGCTAGACGTACCCAATACAAATCAAACCTAAGAAGTTATAAGATCCATATCCGGCTATAGGTACCAAATTCCACTCGCTACCAATCTCATTATATAAAACAGATAGGAACCTCTAGCAATTTATCATCCAACAAACCAGGAACGATTTATGAATCTGGGCTAATAAAACATACCATTTAAGACCTTGTTCGTCCCAGACTGCAAATCTGGATGAGAACGCACAAAGCGCTAGCGAATGTAACAAAAATATGAAACAATCCCTCCCTTCCTGTCCACACAAATTGATCAAATGAATATGAATAGGGAGACAATTTACAGCTTCAATTCTCAGTAATGCAGAGGGGCCAATTCAGTCCAAAGACGATATAGTTTTGAGCAGAATGGGCTCTTCGAATATTGGAATGGCATGGCAATTCAATGCTTTTAATAATTTAAAAAAACATAGGTGGCGCTCATCGGGGTCTATAATTTACGCCCATATATATCTAACTCAGTTCGGGGTCGTTATAAATAGCAGTTCAAACAATCTACAAGTTGAATACGTTTGAAGAGACTATTTGTCACTGTGATTTCACGACACTTGGATTTTTCATTGTTGCGATTGGTTTGATCTAATTAGAACTTCCCCAGAGACGCCATTCCTGTTTTCCCATTCGACAACGATGTCCCTTCGACTCCCTGATTAACGCCAACCTATTCCAAACAAAACGTTGCAGAGATAATTAATGGCAAACAGACAACAAAACAAATATGGACACATTCATCTAATAAAAAACTTTAGCATGGATATTTCGTGGTGAATATTATCGATATTTGGAGTCGGTCTTTACCCTGGCATACTGCTGGTGTGGCCACAACATTCTGTGCACCGATTGGTGGTGTGGTCTTTGCACTAGAAGAAATATGAACATGGTATGTCAACATTTCTTTTGTTATTCAATTTCAGTGTTGTTGGATGTATGCATAAGCACCCTTATTACATTGAATTGCAACATAGGGTTTCACTCTCTGCATATGTGTCAGGTAAGGATGTGCCCTATATTCAGGTAGTATCAAACGATGGCATATGTCTATGATGAAAAACACTATGGCTCATAACACATAAGTTAGTGGACATCTAATTTGTGGTTTTGTACCAGTAAACAAAAGAAAAGAGTGAGATAGTGGTTTTGAATGCTTTCTCAGGTGGTGAAGTGCTCTTCTTTGGAGAACATCTCACCATAACAATGGTCATTGTGGTGCTGAAGGCATTCATAAATTATTGTGAAAATGGTAACTGTGGCCTCTTTGGAAATGGTGGCTTGATATTGTTTAATGTGAGTTATGTGATGATCAAGTATCGGTTTGTTGATCTGTTTCCTGTGGTGATACTTGGAGTTAGGTGGAGTTAGCTCCTCTCTTGCTTTCTTGTTCACGTGGTCCTCTCCTGTTTGGGTGCGTGGGCACATCATTCTCTTATATTTACCCTACTTCTTGCCTTTAATTAACACGTGACCGTCATTATGGATGGGATGTTATGGTGGGGGCAAGAAACCTATATGTCTCTGGTAAGGCGACAGATCAGACAAGCTCTGATTGAGGCAATGTGTGCAAGAAAAGATCTGTAGGCTGTGGGGAATGATGGGCTATCGGCTCACAGACGGACAAGAAGGCATAACAGGAAACAAGGAAGCAATTACAATACATTTTTTAGGATTATACTATCATCAATATATATGGATCATAGGTTCAACCCTATTTTCTACTTGCCCGGCTAGGCCGAGCACCAAGCATAGGTGAAGGGTTGGAAGCCGCCCAGGAGAGGAGAAGGGTTGGAAGCTAGCTTACCCATTAAGATATTTATTTGAACCTTGCAACAACCGAGAGATTCATTATAAGCATTTATTATTACTCATTAGAGGAACGACTCCAACTATAGAGACCTCGGAAGGGATGGGATGAAACAAACCTACCCTTGAATTTATTTATTGCATTCTCATTTAGGCACGGGGCCTAGCCAAGGAGAAGAACTGGGCTAAGTAAATGAACTGGGGGAAAGAAAATTAGCAAGGACAAGGGAAATCACATATTGGTAGTAGTGGACAGGGGGAAGATACATGACAAGAAGCACACCCAATCCAATGGGGTTTTATTATTCCTAAGTAGATCCTGTAAACAGAAATAAAAGAAGAATAAACAGAAATAAAGGAAGAATACCAGAAAAATGTTGGGAAATGAACGCAAGTTGATTGACTTCATATTGAACTAAATAAATACAAACAAAAGACAGTTATACCGTTTCTAAACGAGAGTAACTGTAAACTAATTGTTTTACTAACTAATTTAAAACACGAGATTAAAAATCTTAACACTCCCTCTTAATCTCGATGATTACATTATTAATAATGCCTAAACTTTGACGTTGAAATTGAAAAACATCTCTTCCCAAAGGTTTAGTGAAGATATCAGCTAGCTGAGCTTTAGAACCACAAAATTTGAGAAAAATGTCACCATTTTTTACGAGCTCACGAATGAAGTGAAATCGAGTATCAATGTGTTTGGTTTTCTGATGAAACAAATTATTCTTCGACGAGGAAATGGCAGAGTTATTGTCACAAAAAATCGAAATAGTTTCTTTTTTCGTATATCCAAAATCCATCAAGAGACTTTTAAGCCAAATTGCATGACATGTTGCTGTTGTTGCCGCTACATATTCTGCTTCTGCAGAAGAGATACAAACTATGGGCTGCTTCTTAGATGCCTATGAAATCAAATTCTTTTCAAAAAGAAAAGCATAGCCTGAAGTGCTTTTTCTGTAGTCAATACTTCTTGCATAATCACTGTCGGTATAACCTGTAAGCATACCGTCTGTTGAAGCTGTGTAACTGTCACACACACACTATGGAATAATAAAATTTTCTCTCTTCTTCACGGGATAGAATCCCCGAAATCCTACGGGGGCCTAGCGCAGGCTAGTTCCTCCCTTGTCTACCTCCATGTGATTGTTGGTTATGGCCACAGGACAACCAAACTAGGTGTCTGTAAACCCCAAAATGCCAAAGTTCTGAAATCTTGAGACTGCAACCCCACTCCAACAATACGTTGCATTTCGCGACTTCGGGAGTTTCAATGCAAAGCGCCCCGGTTCCTTGTCCTCAGAACTTCTGAAATCCCGAACCCTGGCATGCTGAAACCTGTCCCTGTTTCGTGACCCAACACTACTCCTCCAAACGCTTTCGGGATTTCGCGTTTTGGGACTTCGTGAATCCTGTTGCTCCAATTCCTTGTCCTCTCGTACTCCTGGTATCCGAAGTACCAAAGTGCCGAATTTCGAAATTCCGATCCTCCTTCTCTTGAGAGAGATCAACGACTCAAAACCTCTCCTGATCCAACAACTCAGATCCTTTCGAGGTTTTATGGGTCAAAAGTTCAGAACTCTTACCTCTTGTTTTCCCGATAACTGAATTACCGAAATCTCCTTTCGGGGATTTCCCCGAAACTTCAACCGCGTGCACCTTTCGGGACTTCGGGATTTGCGATTTCACGAATCTATCGTGACCAAACTCTTGGTCCTTCAACCTCCCAGTATCCGAAACCCCGATGGGTTCGGAACTCCACCACGTGTCCTCTGAGATGGACGGTCCTGATCTTTTTGGGACTTTGACGAGTCCTCACCTTTGCGTTGTTGAAATAAGTAACTGCGAAGAACATTCTTATTATTATTTTATTCATTGGATTAAATCCCCATTGCGGATTAATCATGTCATTATTATCATTATTGGTATTGGATTAATCCCCATTGTGGATTAATCATGTCGGTAATTGTATAAGGACCAAATCCCCTTTTGCGGATTGGTCATCGGACAATTATAAAGGGAAGAACAAGAAGTCGGCCCCAACAGTTACTATTGAAGACCCATAATTAATTAAAGGTGGGTTTACCCACCCAGAGTGAGAGGTTGGCCCTACCAGTGACACCCTCTCACACGTGCCAGTCTTGTATATATAGGAGGCTAGCGCCTCACTTCAAACACACAACTCACTTGCTCATTCTCTTATGAGGCAAGCTGCAATTACCAGTTGGAGAGAGGGAGAAGAGTGGCACATCTCTTGGGGAGGAATATCTGTATTGGTTTGAGTTATCTCTTGAACATTGTTTAAGCTATTTATGATAAGGAAGTTTTGTTGGGTTTTTTCCCCTAGAGGGTTTCCCAGGATAAATGTTGTGTCTCTTGTGAATGTGTATTTCTCAGTGATCTTGTTCTTATGATGCTCTTATCTATTGAAATGAAAAGAACTATAATAATGGCATAAACATTAACATGGAATCAGATCCAAACTGAAGGAAGCACATTTTGCAAGAGGAAAAACGTCACTGTTACTGTACCCAAAAATTAGGGTTTTGAAAAAGTATCTCTTTTCAGCTCCCTAACTTCCTAGAAAGTTGTGCCCTCCCCCAAGGATCATTTTGGCACTTAGAGCGCACCTTTTCAGTGGCTAGATCTGCTGGAAAGTGAAACCCTAGTTTCACAAAGTACCAGAAAACCAGAAAACCAGAGTACCAGAAGTACTAGAAGCACCAGTCCAAAAATCCGCAGATCAAGTTTGAGGGGGTAAAAGTTGGATTTTCGAAATTCCGACTGCACCAGCTGACTCGCCTCAGCTCAGCGCATCTATCCCTTGGATCAGAATTTCAAAATTTGAAGTTTGAAAAATTAGGGTTTCCTCATAAAACCCTAAGTTGCAGTTGCAGTTGCAGTTTTAAAACCAGTTGCAGTTGCAGTTGTAGCATCAGTTGCAGTTGCAGTTACAGCCGTAGAACCAGTTGCAATCACCCTTGAAATTTTCTCAAGAGTTTGCAATGATTACCGCTCCTACCAGATGGAGCCACTACCTGCAAATACTATCAGAGGTATGTACTTACATATGTTTAATGGTTAAACCCTAAAGAGTGGATCTCTTGCCATAGATCCAGAAGGATCTCAAGATCCAACACATTCAGAGGAATGATGCAACCCAGGTGTGATTATTC